>CACRXP010000135.1:296933-309318 GCA_902702965.1 Spirometra erinaceieuropaei | reverse complement strand
TCCTCGTACTCCATTCGTCCTTCCCTTCCCCTCTACTCTCATTACTTTACCACCACTATTACTAGTCCAACTAACTACCATTTGTTTAATCAATCGACCACTTTCCACCCACTGCTCATAAAGACAACTAGCCCGCATGAGTGTATTTGGTGTTCAAATACGCCAAGCTGGACCATGGGTAGCGAGATTTCCTGGTTGCGTTTTTTGCCTGCCTGAGCTTCTTTGTGATTATACTCCTCAACAGTTCCCAGGTAGCTTCTATTTAAGCTTTTTGACCAGTGTTTCCTTTTTCGGCACGTGGCAATTTGCGGAAACTCGTCCTCTAGTACTGCATCGCCAGAGACGCCCAAAGAGGATACTTTAAACGACCTCACCCACTGTACCTAAAAGGCATTGTCTTGCATCTTTTCGCTGGTTGACTATATGCGGTGTTCGTAGAACTGTCTTAAGTAAACCAGGGGTTTTCCCTGTAAACTACTGCCCAGTGTAAGGATTCATAACAATGCGACGCTTAATGCCGCACTATAGGCTGTTTTGAGGCGCTAGCGAGGTAAACTCTTGACCTCCGTGTGCCCCAACCCCTGCTTTCTGCACTTTCAGATTTAAATTCACTGGGGCGTTTCATTCTAAACAGATGCATCAGCGGTCATAATGAGAATCCTCAGTCGACAGTGTTCTACGCTCTGCCGGGAAACATAGCGTGAAATGGTGGAGGGGGGGGGAGGGAGGCAGGGGTGGGGGGGGGTAGTGGTTAGCCGCCGCGATGCGATCGGCTGCGGAGGACGATCGGTAGCCGGGGCGTGGCACAGGACAGCGCGCATTTTCGCAAAAGCCTTCGCAGCTTCGGAGTGTGCGTCTCCTCCATTCATTGTCGCTATTTTCACTGGTCTGTCAGTCAGTGTGATTCCTTTGGAGTCGTTAAATGCCTGCCATCGTCGAGAAGCAGGAATAAACCGAAAAAGAGGCTAGGATATGTAATAAACGTCCACTGTCTCTCGCACAAGAGCTGGAAAAGCGGGCGATACTTTCCCACAGCCAGTTCTATCGGCGCATTCTCAACAGGCCAATGCACTAATCGAAAGCCTGGTTATATTTTTTATTTTTGTTTTTTTGCGTCTCCGCTTTTCTGTCCAGGAAATCGAGCAAAACCGGCTCATCATTGTGGCAATTGGTTTTTGAGGGCGAAAAATGTTGGCAGTTTTGAACCGTTGTCAGCAAATACGTTCGTTGGGAAAAGTAGAAAATATTATTAGGTAAAAATTTGGCGCTGGTTCCCCAGCTGTCTTTCCCCATTAAATTCTGATTGGAATTCAGAAAATTGTCTTCGACCAGAAAGGATCACTTAAATGAGTTTATAGTATTTCAGTCAAGCTAGGATTCCAGCTTTCCGGCCGCTCGCGAAAACCATATCCGGTAAAAATGATTATTTCTGTAGTGTGAATTTTTCCCACTGATTTGTGGGTCCTCTGTAAATTTAAATGTATTTTACAGAAGACCCACACAAATATATTTTTGTGCTCATCTTGTAGCAAAGTACGTCTTCCTCAAATTTATACACTCGGAAAAACGGTGCCCTTAGTTCTTTTATAACCTTTTCAATGTCCGAATAATTTTGAATTCAATCTGCGGTTGCATTTACACTTAGGGTTTTCAAACTGCATCCTGTATAAGGAAGGTGGTGCATTTTTCTGCACCATTAAGAAGACTTCATATGGGCCTGATATACTTTTGCAATGGATGGGGATCATGCTGTTTATTTAATAAGCCCATTTGTAGACGGATATATCGGTGCTTTGTGAATGGATGTTTAATGGTCTTTAAAAATCTAATAATGGGAGACTTTTGAAACCGAAAGATACCCTTTCTTCAAGTATAAAATTTGAGACCAAATTTTCTACCAAATATGTACAAAAGGGAATATTTTGTGTGCATGTTTTCTTTAGAATTTAGTTCGGTTTTTAAGAGTATAGGTCACTGGGAGAGGTCGTACTAATCAAGTAGTCATTTTTACCCAGTGTGGTTTTTCAGACTGCCGCAAGAAGCTAACTCAAAATCCAGCTTCCTATCGTGACTGCAGTATCCTAGGATTATGTTGCACGATAATCAATATTAGGCCAGCTACCGCTATGTCTGTACCGGGAGGAGTTATCGGCAATGGGTGGTACACTTCAATAAGCATTTCGGTTTCGTTAGCCTTCCACCCAGGACGGCATTCTGTTTTAAAACTGACTTCAGAGTTCTGCTGATAGGTGTGCCAAGGGACTTACTGGTCATTACAAAGTATTGAAATCATTCTCGTTCAGGTAGGCTGCTTGATAAGTAGCATGATTAGGCCTACGGCTACTGCGAAGACGGTTCTACCAATGTTTCGGCACATTCAATTTTCGATTTTTTCACCTTTTTATGGTACAATTCAAGGCAGGATGTATTCAGAAATTCCAGTCCCGTTCTTTCGTTTCTAACGTCGCCCAGACTGTTCCCCAAAGAGCTATGATCACATGATCTTTTTCAGTTCTCGACATCTTCCGCGACCATGGTTCTTGTTGACATGCAGGCTAGTATCCTGTGACCCCCTCAGTCATTTTTTTGACAGGCGTGCTCCGTTCACACGCTGTCTGATGAGGTTGTACCTATTACTTTTTCTTCTGAATACATTTAGCTAACTGAGGTACTTTCCTCTGTTCTTTCTGTATTCAGCTCGCCTAGCCTCGCCGCGGCGCGTACTGCCAACGGGCATATTACTGACATCCAATCCGGGCCCACCAATGCAACAAAAAATGTTACTGCATGCCTTTCCGACGCGTCTGAGTGCAATCTGAAGGGTCGTGCTCTTCACCAGGCTATCCAGGGCATTATGCGCAAACAGGTGCCGGGCAATGATGTCTGCGCCGATTGTGGCCGCCCAGGTGACTTCAATTTATATAAACACGTCTACTATAATGTGATGAGTAGGCGTTAACTTGATGATCGTTTTATCACAGCAAATTGTTGACCTTCCGTCAGTCGGTTGGCCGTCAATTCCTACACTAAGCTTGACCAGTTAGCATAATAACCTAAGAAATCACTGACTCTGGGACCAGAGCTGCGCGCAGGATTCCTTTCCATTAACTCTACCCTTCCTTTTTCATTCTGCCGTCCGGTTCTCTCAACAGACAGGATCAGGTGGAGTCCGCACAAATTCGCCTCAAGCTCGGCGCAATAGATAGCTGAATGGGTTAGGCCAGCGTGTTGGGAGAGAGAGATGTTTACCGGTTGTTCTTCAGACCGACCGTTTGTTGAAGACAGGGGTTAGAAGAATGGACCATATGCACCATCTCCCAGAAACATCGTATATTCTCATCGTGGATTTCTGGACAGGTGCCACGCGGTCTCAGGAGACTTCAGTGGGATTAAATTGGAGCCGATTGCGTCTGGTTGATCGGACGCTCGAAGGAGACGACGGTTAGTTGTTTCTCACAATGCCAATATTCACTGCGTGGACAAAGTAACAGGTTTTTACTTTACAGGCCTAAAGGGGATGCTCATTACGGTCTCCCGATAGCACTACTGGCTACAGTGTACTCGAGACTTCCGGTTGGTTTATTGCAGACCTCGCTGCGGCTGTACCACATGGCGCTAGTCTCACCGTGCAGGTGTTGGGGCTTCGAGTTTCCCCGAAGAATAACAGCTTTGGCTCTATCTAGGGATCGCCCTTTTCGATAGAGAGCTAATGTTTGTGATGAACCAGCACCTTTTGCCGGCTCCTTTTTGCCTGAAGACACCTGACAAAAGCGTGTGGTAATGGCAAGGTCCGTGAGACGCCCCCTTTTGCGTATTTTGTTTCGCTGATTCGTAGGCAGACCGTAACAAGAGCTATGTGTGTGTTGTCCGTGTTAGCAACACATGCATCACTGACGTCCAAGACGGATTTAGACTAATGCTATTAAATGGGCGTACGATTGAATTCGCAGTCAGTGGGTCTCAGCGAATGCATCATGATCCCCTTGCTTGAGTGCATGAGACAGGTGTTTCAGAGCACTAGGCGGTTCAGCGCATTCAGTGCCATTCTAGTCAATTCACAACAATCTGGAGTAACAGCTGACTACTGTCTGTAATCCGTCTCAGCATGCCTCATTCTACGTCCGATATTACTCAGAGGTAGCCACCAAAACTGCCAATGGGTTTAAGTGTGATTCTCGGCCATGCCGAACTACACTTCTAATATGCGCAAAACCGTGCAGCCAGCGACACGACTGTGGTGGAGACGGGAACGCCCATAGCGACTGTCCGGTGCTTTGTTTCTGCGCGTCTTTGGTCAATGCCAGGCGGGTTTCAGCCGCCGCATACAGCATGTGCGAATCCTTCTCCAGATTGGCAAAGTTGAGATATCCGGGTGGATCATTTGAAGATGAAGATAGGCCCTCCGGAACAGGTTTATTTTAGTGCTGACGTTTCAAAGAACTGGGTCGGCTCTTCATTGTCAAAGTGTAAAATGCACTTAGTCGATCAAAAATTTAATTTAAAGTGGCATCTTGTGTTGACCAGTCTCATTCTGATCGATTTTTTCTCTCCTCCCGCTGCCTCGGCCTCTCGGGAGATGGTTGACGGGCGTTTTGCCTGTGTGCTTTGTGAGTCACCACTCCGTCGAGGTGAGCTGATTGGACTTTAGTCGCGCAGTCGGTCTGGCGGTTCTTCTTCTTACTCACCGGGTAAACTCAGCGTCGGGATATCTCCCTGCAGCCTTCTTAAGTCCGGTGTGGTTGTTTGTTCCTGAGCTCTACGGTTGTGATGACGTAGGACTTTGTAAGCTGCAGGAAGGTCCAGATGCCTGTTGATAGAGTGGGCATCGGAGAACCACGCCTCGAGAGTTAGCTGTTCTGTTTTTGTGTTGCCTCGACCTAAGATGGTAGCCCTATGGAGATCAAAAGTATGCCCCGCTTCTCGAACGTGTGTTGCTATTTGAGATTTAGGGTCTAATCTCCGAGTGGCCGATTTGTGTTCTTGTAGGCGACTTTGTAATTTCCGCCCGGTTTCGCCCACATAATTGCAGTCGCCCTCATTGCAATTTATTTTGTAGATGACTGCTGAGGTTTGGGCGGGCGGAAATGGGTCCTTAGTTTGCATCAGGCGACGTCGAATTGTTTGTGATTGATGGGCTACGCCTGCTCTAGTGGGTTGTAACAGTCGCGAGACCGCTTCGGAGACCCCTTTAACGTAAGGAATGGCCCACCAGACTTCGGGTTGCAACTCATTTGGCCGTCGTCCGGGCGCCTTCTCCGCTGACTTAAAGTTTATATGGTCTCTCAACAAGGTCCGGCCGACGACTTAGACCCAAATGTGTATGAGGTCGTGGTCCGAGCCGTCGGCTTTCCATTTGCCGAACTTCTAGGCGCTGCTGCAGGAAGTTTAGGGCACCGTCTGCAGCATAGGACTCAGGTTGCAGCCACATACTATTGGCTATGCCGTAAAATATCTACTCGGAAGGTTCGGCTACCCACTCAGTCGACCCACATTGAGGCCGTACCTTGTCACCTCATCTTACGGAATTTTTGTTGTTTGACGTAGCAATATGGATCCCCCGTTTTACAAGAGGGCCCTGCGCTAGATTCCATGGGGTTAGGGGTGGGGGTAGGGGGGACACCGGAATAGGTACCCCCGGAATTCGACCCGACGCTAGTTTTAGTGCGGAGGATCCATATTCCCCTGTCCGACGTCCCTGTCCTCCCCCCCCCCCCCGGCTGCTGGAATGTCTAGCTGAAAGTGGACAGTTGTGATCAGGACAAGACTGAAAAGGATGCTTGGTCCATTGGTTGTCGGTGTTCGCGGATCGGTCGCCAAATGGATATGGACTAATGAGGGCCGAGATGGAGATCGAACGGCAGAAGACGTACTTGGGGCAGGCAAAGACCCATGTGCATATGGCCTGAGAAGTTCAGTACTGTGCTGCACCTCTGGTTACTGGTTTTCAGCTCAGCTCTGAGGTGAGTACTGAACTCGCACAGTATCAGTAGCACGTGAGGACGTCATTTCATAGGTCATATGACTGTCTTGTCACACTAGGTCAGTATATTTAAAGGGTAATAGGCAATGCCTTTGAAAACCGTATTGAAAACGGTACATACAATATCTAACTTTAAATAAACATGGTACTAAAATGTTGTCAGTAGTATATATATATACGTAATATACTATTTCTTAGAAAATGCAGGACCGAAACTCGAGAACATTCAGTTTAAGATAATATCGGTAAAATGAAATGACAATCATCCGCATTAGCGGTAGGTGTATGCAAGGCGTTGGTTTCTTCAACACTTACTAGTGAAGAAACAAATAGTAGCATTGACTCTGTTGAGGCGTGTAGTCTTCGCCGAAGGTCTTTTCATCCCCAGACGGTCATAGTGGCCTACAGTGAGGCTGGTAAACAGACACCACCTTTTCATTTACTGTCCTCGTATCGCGGTGCTAGCGTAAAATTCACCCAACAGGGCCATCTTTTCGCCCACAGATCCCGAATGGGTCAGCGTGAATCTGGGTGTACTCATCTGCTTGGAATGCTGCGGCACGCATCGAGAACTTGGCGTCCAGTGCTCTCGAACACAGTCGCTTCTCATGGATGACCTGTCTACTAGTCAACTGCTGGTTTGTTTATGCATTTGCTGCCTTTTTCCCCTGTTCCGAGCGTTGTTTTTAGTATGAATCGTGTTAGACAGTGTCCCCCCCAAAAAAAACTATGCATCACGAACTTCTGAGAGTAGTACTCCGTTGAGTATGTTGAAAAGCAAATCCGTTTATCTCTCTCATCGGACTGATTCACCTAGCTGGCGGAACCGCATATCGTACCACTGTTGGCGGTCCGTCTCATTAATTTCCACCCTTTCCCGTATCTTTACCTGCGTACTAGACTGACGCACCACGTATATTGTTGTTGTTTTGAAAACGCTCTATCATTACTGTCTGCACTGAAGATGGTTCAACACAACCACCCAGGGCCTTTGTAAGTGGTCATGTGTTGTTTTGCACCTCGCGGGCATTCATCCTAATCTCGATCTTTCCCCTCTCCCTACCTTCCTTACTGAAGCCGTTCTCAGAGAGACCTTGTCATACAGTGAGATCTGCGTTGGTATTCTACCGTTTGTCATTTTCTCGTTTCCCCCGTTCGCTGCCCCCGTTTTATCTCCAATCGCTCCCCCCCCCCTAATCCTGTTTACCTTTTTTGGACCATTTAGTTGCCTCGTTTCCTAGGCAACCGGACATTTAATGAGGTCTACGAGTCCTCCTTGGCTGACGGCATCAAACCGAAGCCATCGGACAGCACCAGGTACGTACAAAGTAGCCGCTCCCTCTCCTCACTGGCTGGCCGCCTATCCTCCTCTTGCCCTCACTTATCTGACTGTTTTTAATAAGAAAATTGTCGGGGACAGCATCAGAACACGAAGTTCTATTCTGCTGTCAACAGCCTCCCCTCTCCACCCCGCCCGCGTCATTTCGGTTCCTCCTATCGTAACGCGCAACGCGTTATACCTTCCGGTGGGACTTTACCAGGTCCTGAAATTCGTCGGTCTCGCCTGGCTTGACCGGCTTGGTTTTCCGCTCTGCCTTATCCCTTTCACGCGTCAGGCATAATCTATCGTCGAGGTACAAGGGTATAGGGCAGAACCTCAAGGTTGAAGGAGAGAACCACTGGCTACTCATCAAGTAGCGAAGTGCCCACTTGTAGCTGTTGTCAGGGCAATTGTGTCGCCAGTCTGGCCAAGTGAAAAAGTTCTGATGAGGCAGGGTCTGAAACTTGCCGAGCAGTGCAAAGGCTTTGTTTTGATGACGATGATGATGAGGGAGCAAGGTCGACCTCCGGGAAGCGTAGTTTACTACTATTCTGAAGTTTGTGTCTGCTTCTGGTGTGCCGTCTGAACGTTATGGGGGAGGGGGTGGGGGAGAGAAAGTGGGCAGCCAGCCAATCAGCTTCATCTTATATGTGACTGGTTGGGAGTCGACCTTGGTGGCGGCCGCCATTCATGGACTGGATCAGCTGTAGAGGTGCTCTCTGATGAAATGTTAACAGAAATTCTGAAACGTGCTTTCGATCAGAAAGGACTACTTGGTTGGCGTTGTAATACTAATGATCATGCGGCATAACACCAAGATATTCCGGTGACGCCGGGATTCCGACTTGATGTAGTTTCTTTTCGGCCTTTCGAGAAGACTTCACTGTGGAAAGGGCTACTTAGGTGATATAAATTTCTCCCATTGATTTTAAGCGCCCTTATAAATTCGAATATATTCTATAGCAAACATACAAAAATACTTCTTATTGTCCTCAGTTGGTTGCAAATAACGCCTTCTTCAATTTTATAACTGAAGAAGGATTTAACACTGTGACATGTCTACCCGTAAGGCATGGTAACAGTCCATTTCTAAATGCTGCTCGCCAGGTAAACAACATAGTTCACGTCCACTGCAAAATTTTATGTGCTCTGTATGCCGTCTTTTTAACAGCGCATAGAGATGCATGATTTTTCTTTTATGGAAAATATGCAACTTGCAGTTTGGAAACCCCGAATGGAAGTGCAACAACAGGTCAAGTGCAATATTATTCGAGAATTGGAAAAGTTCCTTAAACCCGAAAGACACTTTTTCTCCAAGCATAGCATTTAAAAACGACGTAACTTACCGCCAGACGTGTACAAGGAAGAATTTTCTTATATAAGAAAATATTTGCATTCATAAGGGCATGGAAAGTCAATAGCAGTAATTCATACTACGTAAGTAGTCATTTTTTACAGAACGCAATTTTCGCAAACGGCCGAGAAGAAGATCGTTTAAAAGCCGGCATTCTGACGGGTCTGAAATATATTGTTACTACGCTAAGCGATAATCATTCCTACGACCCCACTTAATTAATCTTTTCTAGTCGAAAACGCGTTTCAGAGCTTCGGTTTATATTTCATGAGATAGCACATTTATTATATGCCCTCGGCCAGGCTGTACAGCGTTTGGAATGGAGGGTTGGGCTCTGTCGATCAACCTTCAATTTCATGCCCGTGCCTCCGTTTTCGTTTGATTGTCCACCTGGAAGCTATGTCGTACGTGTTGTTTTCTAACTGACAGGTCTGGTGCGCGGTCTTGTCTCCTTTCGTTTCCGTAACTGCAAGGGAGGGCCGTCAGCGCAAGAAATGCAATAAGCAGCAATTTTGTTGCACAACATGCGGCAGTTTGGCGTATGATTTTGATCTCAGAGTTGTAAAATGTGTGTTTTCTGGCTCTAGCGATTCGGTCTAGTCACCTTCCATTACTTGCCTCCGGTGCGGTCACAGGCATCCCCTAATGAGGGCTCATGAGGGAGCTGTTTATTCTGAACTGGTCGGGCCGGCAGCGAACCTAGTTCGGCGGAATGATATTACCGACAAAGACAAGGAAGACTGGAATGGCCGTTTCTGGCTTAGTAGCCATCGTCAGCCAGTCATACCCAACCCCAAAGTGTGGACCACCTGGGACTCAATTCCGCGATCTGTTGGTTAGAAGTTCAACGCCTCCAACCACTGAGCCATAGGCTCGTTATCTTGTCGGCTGCGATCGGGAATATACAGTGGTAGAGGGATTAGAGGCCATGGACTCTTAACCAACAGATCGCGAGATCAAGCCCCGGGGGATCCACACTTTGTGGTTGGGTATGGCTGACTGGCGACGGCTAATAAGCCAGAAATGGCCATTCCAGTCTTCCTTGTTGGTAGTACCATTCAGCCGAAGCAGGTTCGCAATCGGCCTGACCAGTTCAGAATAAACGGCTCCCTCATGAGCCCTCATTAGGGGATGCCTGTGACCGCACCGGAGGCAAGTAATGGAAGGTGACTAGACCGAATCGCTAGAGCCAGAAAACACACATTTTACAACCAGTACCATGCGCCGCTGTGCGGCTGCTGGTTGGACTCGAGAGAGAGCCCTAAGGCGCAACAGGACGAGTGGGTTCCGTAACAGCGATCGGTGAGAACCTAGTTCGGCTTTACATCCTGGGTACATTTGGTACGTGAATACTCTTTCGCGTAGGGGGTCCCGTACATTTTGTCTTGTGTGCAGGCTTATAGTTGCTGCAAAATGTGTTTTTTTGTATCGCATTTGTTGGTCTTTCAACAGAAACCTCCCAGTCTTTCGATACTGACTTCTTTTTCCTTCACTTTTTATGCTTGCTATTAGTGACACCCTGGCCATGCACAAGAGACGCACTTTTATTCGCTCAAAGTACATTGAGCGTCGATTCATCACCAGCACTACTGGCGGAACGGTTGGAAGAGCCAGCAAGGGTAGGTCCTCTCTGGGACGGCGGGCATCTCTTGAGCCCATAAAGGTTTCCGACAGTGACAACGCGCCAGTGGCAGGTTCAAGGGATACCATCGTCTCCGACCCGGACCGCTTTTTACGTCGTGATCTCCTGCGTGCCACCCGCACTGGCGACCTCGCTGCCCTTCTGCAGGTATATATATATATCCTCTGAGATTCCTACCTTTATGGCTGTCCTTTGAGTTGGTGTTCGATCGAAGTTGTTGGGATGGATGTGATTGACTAATTTTGATCGTGCATAGGCTCGAAACAGCTGCCTTCCTGGTATCTCACGCACTGCGTATACCTACAGTCAGTGACCGATCTCATGAAATGTTGACTGGGATTGTGAAATGCGCACTCCATTAGAAGGGACTACTTAGGTGTGGTTATAGCATTAATTATCTTGCCGCCTAATGCCGCGATATTTCAGGTAAACCAGGTCGTTGGCTTCGGCCGCCTACATAAATCGGTGCATAATTCGAATGCATCTTCTATATTGATTTTCTATGCTTTTACAAATCCAGATATATTTTTGCCAAAAAATGCGCTAAAGTATACTTTCTTGTACTCACTTGGTAGCAACGCGTGCCCACTTCAAATTTTCTACTGGAAGAAAGGGTATCTTCCAGCTTTAAATATCACGGTATTAGGCCGTACGGTAGTAAATATTAGAACATCACCTAGGTAATCCTTCGTCATCAAATAAGCACTTCGAAATTTTGATTAACATTTCATGAGCTCGGCTACTGATTGCGTAGTGGAACGGCGACAAAACCAAAGGAGGATTAAATGGCCATTTTCGACTGGCTAACCGTCATAAGTCAGCTATGGCTTCCCAGCCATTTTTTCCGATGCCCGACTATCAGCTAAACACCCACATGAAAGGACATTTGGCGGTCTTAAAAACCTTTTACTTACAACTCTTCTTAAAAACGAAAGTTGCTCTCCGTTGTAGATGTGATTCGCTACCAAATGAGTGCGAGAAAGGTTATTTTTGTTTACTCCTATAAAATATGTTTGGATTTGTGAATGCACCGAAGTTCCGTCAAAACCATTTATAGTATTTAAGTAGTCAATTTCACCGAGTGTAGTTGTGCTGGTGGCCGGAAGGAGGCGCATTCAAAAGCCGACTGAAGTATTTTTTGCAATACGTTATACGACAATGAATATTACAGTTCTACCTAAGTGTCTATCTTCTCCATTACTTTGTCTCCATATGTTTTTCTCAGGGGCAAATCTGAAAAAACTTCCAAAAATTTGCCGGTCCTCAGTGGGAATTTTTTATTGTAACAAAAGCCCTTTGCTTACAGACTTTTAGAAGCTTTGGCTTAAATATGCGTGTAGTCTGCTTTTCACGGATATCTTAAACTCCGTTTACAAGGCTTGCCAGGTATTTCAGATATCTTAAAACCTGATCAACCCCTGGATATCCCTGCACAGCTCTATCCTGTTGCACCTGATTTACTAAACCCTTTTCGTAAGCCATTTGCATTATTTATTCTGTATGCCTTCGGTGAGGTCAACTGGACCGCCGACGCAATGGCTTCATTCCCATCTTTTGAATTCGCTCATGAATTCCTGAACATCATAAATTAGACCTATCCCTTCCCGTCACCCTGCTTTACTAGGTGCACGCTGAAGGTTTTGACTTGAACTCGCGCCTTCTACCCTCCGACGACCCCGATGTCGGTGAATCTGGCGACACAATCCTTCATGTAGCCATTCAGGCCAGTGTGGCCACTCCGTATAATGACGACGGCGGCGGTGGTGGCGGCGGCCGTACTAGCCCAGTGAATGGACTGATGGGTATCAGTCCGGAGAACAAGATGGTGCAGTCTTTCCACGCGATGTCTTCCCCGGCATGTCCACGTCCACCTCCCAATTGTCTTCCCCTGATTGAATTTATCATCCAAAACTCACCACTGTAAGCGCCCTGTCTGTTGATGTTTATTCTCTTTTTGCCGCATTATGTGCGCTCCTCCTCTCCCATCCTCCCCTCCCCTGACTTATGCCTTTAGAGCCTCCATTCAACGCACCAATAATCAGGGTGACACGGTTCTTCACTACGCAGCCCGATTTGCCTCTCCGGACG
>CACRXP010000135.1:267913-279107 GCA_902702965.1 Spirometra erinaceieuropaei | reverse complement strand
GTAGACGCTAGCCCAAGAAGCGGTAATCAACTCGACCGATTGAACCAGTCAGGGAAGGGAGAAGGCGCTGTTGACGGTGATGGTCCGTTAACATTGCTGTTAATGTATTCCAAGCTACCTAAATCAAATTAGTAGACGCGATATTGAAATGTTGTTCATTGGTGCCTATTCCCGCGTCATGCTGAGCTGAAATGCGAACTTTTAACTTGCACCTATTATTGGGGTTGGTCGAAAGGAGTCTTCTGGTGCTATGGTATATTTTTGATAAGACTTTTTGACCATAGTAAGCTCTTCCCCTGCGACTGGTGCTTACGAGTAATAGCCTGCACTCCCGAGAGGACTCAGAACCTACCGTGCTTCCTCCAGAAAGTCTAGACGTTGATGTGGCTTAGCGCCAGACGTCCAAACCGGTAGCGTCTTAGGATGCCTTTGGCCATTAGACGCACGAAATACCGTTTCGTGGAGTTTACAATCGAACCGCTGGGAATTTCATTTCTTAACTAATGAAATAAATCTTCTAGGCACTGCTTGTCGAAGCTGTTACAATATAGTATGCTCATTGTCAAGGCGACACATGGCACTGAAAAGGGGATTCGGCAACGGTATAAAGAAGGACCCCACTTAACTGTCAGTAGTCTGTGGATCGTGCCGTACGTGATTTATGGTAAAGTGAGTTTTATGGATGGGGCAGCACTCTAGACAGTAAACTGACAAAATGAAAGAAAAGTAAATTTCACAAAATAACGGATTATGAGTTAAGGTGTGAGGTCATGGGAAGTAATCGTTGTTGGCAGTGTAATTTCCGCAACAGCCTGCAAATGTATGCCAAGATAAAACCCCATATGACACGATCCACAGTCTACTGACAGTTAAGTTGGGTCCTTCTCTATACCGTTGCCGGAGATTCATTTTAACGGTACGTCTGGTTGGCAGGCGTCACGGCAATTCATTAGGAACCTCAGCAAATCGGACCTTTCACCTTTCCATGAATCAGTTGTGGCGATATCTTATTCTCCCACTTTTACTGCCTTGGCCTACTGGCCGTTGTCTGGGCATGTCGGCGGCCTCCTGCGTTGTGTGTCGTCACCTCAATGGGGCTCGGTTGCACCTGTGCTCCCCTTTTGGGTGAATTGGTCGACGGACCGCATTTGTTTGGTATTTTTCAGCTCCTTTTGACCGTCTTGTCCTGACCATGGCGTATGCAGTGATGTAGGACCTTATAGGCCGCAGGAAGCTCTAGATGTCTGCTGATGGAGAGCTAGCATCTGTGTACCAAGTCTCAAATGTCAGAAGTTCCGTTCTTGAGGTGTCCCGGCCTAGGACGGTTGTTCCTTGAAAGTCAAAACTCTGACCAGTTTCTCCGATGTGAGTCGCAAGCTATGAGTGCGGATCTAGTCTCTTAGTTGCCAGTTTGTGCTCGTGTAGGCGGGTATGCAATTTCCGTCCGAAATGTTAAGCCTCGATAGATGTTGTTTTTGCCGATAGAAGCGAGGAAGCAAAGTTCCAGGCAACAGTGCAGAACGAGAAATTTATTCGTTTGGCGTTTCGGATTCTCATTCGAGCCCATCGTCTGAGACAGTTACAGATAGTGCTGGTGGAATCAATTGCGCATGGCAATTGCGTCTACCGGATGCTGCGCTCCTTGTGCCTTCATCACCCATCACGCAGCAAACTAGCTGAAAAAGAAGCCAGATTCGCTGTTTACGTGGTCGGATATGAACGGCATAAAAGAGGTGACTACGCAGCAGGTAGGTGTTTGGCGTAGTTAGTGACTGTTGCGCATGAAGCATTTCGTAGGGCAGTCCGTAGAAAGTGAGGGGCTGACTGTTTGGACCTGCTCCTTCCCCATCCGCTGTCGTAAAGGATGCTTTAAACGGTTATTTAGTATAGCCAGCCTGTTCTTTGTTGCAAGGCCCCTAGCCAATGCTATCTTTGTTCAGCGTCTAAGAAACTATCAATGAACCGCCAAGCGTCGACTGCCAAATCCCAAATTTTCCCATGATTCGATTTGTTAAGAGTATGCCGTGTTATTTTAACTACTAAGGGGTTCGCGGTGATGTCTCCCACAAGCATTTCATCACTGATCTTAGATTTCCGAATTCCCTCACCCGATACCCCCTCCTCCACCATTTTTCATTGCCTTTTGTAGGAGGGATACATTGAGAACGCCCCCTTACGTCGAGGGCTCTTTCCAGTGCCGTACATTCAGCTCTTGCCAGCATCAAAGTGATTCAACTGGGTACTCTCACACACCTACGCGCCGGAGCGACAGAGAGAGAAGACAATCCATCCACGACCGCGCGATGGTTTTCCACTTTACTCGTATTTGTTTCTTCTGCGTGACCCTGTGCGGCCGTTGATCAGACACTAAAGCGCCCGCCTCTCTTTTGTGTTCCTTGTTCGCTCGCTTCTGCCGCCGCGTTCGCCTGTAGGGATTTTATTTTATGCGGTGGCAATGTCATACCACTAAGTTGCCTCTGTAATTTTTATGGGACGGACAAGTTTAAGCGTTCCGCCGCAGAACTCATTTGTCCCCCCCTCCCCCCTGCCCATCACCGGTTTCCTCTTTCGGCCTTTTGCGTCTCTCATATGCATTTTGGAGTGCAAAACTTGGGGATTCGCACCGCGGCCGATTTTTTTAAAGATTTATTTTAACGATATTTGGTTTAAGCCATCTTATTATTGCTAGCGCAGGACAATGAATCGAAAGCTACCGCCTCCCCCATGAATTCTGACTTTTGCCTTTTCGACTTTTGGGGAGATTTGCTTGTGGGCTGGTATGCCCTCCTCATGTTGTGATTTTTGCTAGCAATCTCGTCGTATTAACGGTTAATTACTTCATAAATCTGGACGTTCGACAGTATTATGAGTGGCAGCTTGAATTTCAAGGAGTCCCTTTCAGAGACTAGTGCGGTACCGTAGTTGAAGTCGCCGCATTCGGATATGCGGTACTTGGCGACTTGTATGTCAATAGCTCCAGAGATTTAAACCACAGCTCCTAGACATAATCAAGAACAGCCCTGGTCCAGGCGCGTGCAAAGTGTCGGAAACTGTTTCTATCTAGGTAGTAAAGAAGAGAACTTCCATTTAGGGACCTGGCTAAATTGCAGACGGCGAAGAGCTTAGTTCCTTCTTGCCGTCGTGCCGCGTTTAATGCATACATGACCACCTACTCCAATTATGTTAGTAGGACAAACCATTAAGCTGAAAACTTGACTGTTTAGGTTAGCACATCAGGAAAACGGGCTGTTGTATTTTTGTGCTGACGGTCGCACTCAAGATTCTGTCATCGTTATCTTATTTACATAGGAAATGTTAATCTAATAGACACGCATGCAGGCAGACCGATGGGTTATCTATCGTCACGAGCATGACCGGTTCTAACTGGCGCCTTGATACGGAGATTGAAGAAGGCCCAAACGAAGGAGATCATCGGCAGACCGAATTATGGTGCGTGCGCGTCAGTGATGTCTGGCGTGGCGAAAAACACTGGGTCTGACTGTAGTCCTTAAGCTAAAGACCGGTGGGAAAGCTTGTTTTCTATTCCTGGGTGCGCGGTCGCGCTCTTGGGCTTGCCCCCGAGGAGGTTCGCTGCGCCAACAGGAGCCAGATCAGGATACTACACGCGTCCACTGACTGCGCAGAATGCGCGCATCCCATGACAAATGTCACGCATGGGCTGTGTAGTGGTAACCCTTGGGGGGGAGGGGGGACTAACTCCGCGCCGGACCAGCCGCTTGCGCTCAATCCCAGCATCAGATAGCTGACCGGTTCGGACAGTGGGCTGGTGCATGCGAGAGGGGAGAGAAGAAGTGAGAGTTCGACACTGCGAAGGCCAGTCCTACGTCAGCTCAGCGCATTCCTCAATATAAGCAATCTGACAAGCTTGGAGCTATCACGACCTGCTAGATGTCGGGGATCGGAAGGTTGCCATCTGACGGTGTAACTCAGTACTGTCAGGAGGGAGAGTCTTGCTCAATGGCGCTCTCTGAATTTGGCCTCAATGGCACTTCCATTCAGATGGTATCTCAGCTAGGCACGAGTAGACAAGCTGTCTAACTCTGTTAGCCACTGCCTCCGACCCCGTCTCCGGTCATCCTGACCTGGTCTTGCCACCGGGCTCAGGTTGGTGGAGGAAGGCGGGTGCGGAGGATGCTGCACAAGTCTGCTGTCATTGTAAACACGTAAGTCGTAATCCTGCAAACACTGTGCTTGGGGTACACGGTGGATCTCATCGTTCGCCAGAATCGGTTTGGCTTTTAGCTTGTTCTTTTGTCTGGAGCACGGCACTGTACCTTCGCCCTAAAGGTTTAATACTACTTATTCGTAGAATGGGGATTACGCGGTTATTATTCAGTATTTGATTGTCTTCAACTCGATGTGTCACGCAGCGACAGAATATCGGCGAAACATGTATATCAACTTAGCTATTACCGACGCCGGGCCCTTTGTCCTGTTGATTGGGATCGGGAATATCAATTATGACAGATGGGCGCCCACCGATCATGTTACGGATTGCACTCGTCCCGTTGTGTACTGGGGCTCATAGTAGAACGCGTGTCTTAGTGGTAGAGTGTCAAACTCCACGACCAAAGATCCCCGGTTTGTATCTTAAGTGATTCATACCTGGAGTTGGGTATGCCTAGCTGATGACGGCTAATAAACCCGAAATTGCCATTCTGTCGGCACCATCTCACTTACGTCTACTAGTAGTCGCTGTGCGACCGCCTGCGCGGGTTCTATCATGAGCCCCAAGGCACAACGAGTATGTATAAATAATTTTCCCGTTAGGAGCAGGAATTATGGCCGGGGTTACTTACTCCGGGGAGCAATTGTGCTAAAAGAAAATGACTAGTGATGTTCCAGAGAACGAGGCGAACCTCCCGGTTGCTGTTGCGTGACGGTGGTCAGGAGTGAAAATACGACAATGCAATACTTTTTTGACAATGCCTGCAAATAGGCGTTAAATGTATTTGCTCTTATCATGAAATGACAAAAATGGTGTCCCTTTTTGATTGGTGACAATATTCAGGAGCGAAATTTGTGATACCACAAAGTTCTGAGATGTTTACCTCTTTTGTTCAACACAAGTACTTCCCGGAGTAAGTAACCCCTGCCATAAGCCATTCCCTTCTCATAAAAGACATCTTATTTCTAATAAACGAAATAGTATTTAAAGAACTTATTCTGCGTTTCCACTTAAATGGGGGTCATTCTTCATTAGTTTGGTGTTTAGCTGAATGAATCCTAAATGATTCCACATAGGTTAATGTTTTTCCTTAATTTAGGCATACTGCATGCGATGGGTCACATACTGTATCTAGTGCACCCCCTAGTATACACGCGGAAGATGCCCTGGGCTAACACGAGGACTAGATCATGGTCCAACAGTGCGATATTGGGAATGCGCACCCATAACAGATGTCAGCGTTCGGGGTGCGGTGTCAGTCCTGGTTGCCATCTCACGCTGCGCCAGTTCGGATCAGTCGCTCCCCACTATATTTATTTTGCTGTGGTATAAAATCCTGGTCAGTGTCCGTTGTGGATCAAAGGGTGTAATGGTACGCCTAGGCGCAGGCTTTCGCCATGCCAGTCGCCTGCGGCCTCTCCCGTCTCCGATCTTCTCGATTCTGTCATGACACCGGATTCAGTTGGGGAGGTGGAGAGCGTGTAGCGTAGGTCCAATATCATTATAGTGTAATTTGCGCACAAGACACCGTCATTGCCTACACCCTGCCGAGAGGCGCGTAGTGGACATCGTTTGTCACCACGATTGAACTGTCGTATAGTACACACTTATCGTTTTTGCTTGCCGTCGAGGACGTCTGTCCACTTGCACTTATTATTATAAATTTCGTCAAATACAACGTACTCAATCTTTGTGAGTAGGCAAGTTATTCGCATTTTCATGTTCCATGCAAACCCGACCACGGCAGATTTCACTCGAAGTGCAACTAGCAAAATGGTTATGACACGAGATACTGCACCTTCTGTCTCACTGCGGCGGACCCATAATTTAACTTGCACTCGAGGAGTGTCCAATCGTGGTCCACGACTGGCCAGCACTGAGGATTTTGATGTGCTTGATCTGTTTTGTTAGATTTTTCGGTCTATGCGATTATTTTTTATCCGCAAAAAAATTAGTGCTGGTCCTTCAAAAATGACAGCTGGCTGCCACTTTTGAGGAAGTTGATGACTCCTTACCACTGCAGTTTCGCTACGGGAGGTTGAGTTGCCTAGAACTCTTTATTATTGCTCAGTTTCAGTTCTCAGAAACACTCGATGAGTTCCAAGGGAAGAGACCACGAGGCAATAGACTCAAAAGCACTTTAGAGTCTCTACCACCAGTGAGTTGGTCGTCATGGCCTTGCTCGCGTGAGGTGACGTGTCAATGGTCACACCCACAGCCCGAAAAACGCCATTATTTGCCGAAATGCTTACTGTGTGGTCTATGGCATAATATACTTCATCCTAGGCGCCGCACAAGTCACCATGTACTGACGAGTTAGTCAACAATCCTTTTCTCCAGTGACTCTGCCTCAGAGATAACGTCTTCCTCGTCATGAAGTACAGGTCTTTAGCATGTGTTTTTAGATGGGAGCCAGCAAAGGCATACAGTTGACCAGCTGTTTTTCGTCTATTGGAGGACCTTGGCCATCGGAAAACACCGATCGTCTTCAAGGCCCAGAGCGGTGGCGTCCACTGGTATACTTTGACTGCACGACGAAGGAAAAGGCGATCCTTCTTTCCCTGGAAGCGTCAGTTTAGAGCAGTTGTGGGTGGTAACATGACGACGAGGAAGGTAGAAAGAAGGGGAGTAGTGATTAGCATTCCGTCTAGGAATTAAGAGAAACGGGTAAACGGCTGACTCACGGTCTGCAGAATGTGTCAGCATAGTCTAAGCATAAGATGTCCAAATCGCATAGTCAGTGCATTGTCAGCCGTGGTTCACAGGTGCTGACGACAGTGCCAGAGTGTAACGAGTCGTGTCGAAGATCGTCCTGCCTGCCCCATCCGTTATACTGAATTGCGTCTGATCCAACGCCAAAATAAAGAAACGGTGGAAACTCTTTCGCAGACGCGTCGAAAATAACAAAGAATATCAGATGGCACACGGGAGTACTAAACCCCGTATTACAGGCGGCCGTACCTGGTGAGTTAGGATTGAGACTAAGGTCTGGGTAGGGGAGGGGGGGAGTTAAGGCTAGGGCACGGGGATGCAAGGTCCTCCTGGCATTTCAGCGTGAGGCCACCTGAATCACGGAGTCAGTATTCCCGTCTCAGACCTAGTATCCCTTTGAGGCTTTGAAATGTCACTCATTGAAAACTGGGTAGGACCGACGGCAGATACTCTGCTGCTACGATCTTATTGGTACCCAGCTGCATATCACATGTGATCGGCAAGCCAAATTTTCTCACAAGGGCTCGAAATTACCTCGAAAAAGGTTCACAAGTGTGGTATTTTACTACTGGTTTTTATTTGATTTCCTTCCACTTGCCTCCCCCGCAGATATTCCAATCGCCATGGCCCATTTACGAGGCTGTATAAGGCAAAGGATGGAATTAATCTTGGCAATAGTTCCTTGCCCGAAAGGTCAAGACACGGGAAACTGGCGACTCGCATGGTCGCATGCTGCGATTTTGGTTCTCCTGTAGTGGACCTCTTCCGAGCTCCTCTCTCACAGTTGTGCCTCTTCTCGCGCGATTGTCTGCACATGTGCACCAGGGCTGTCTGGCATTCGCGCACTCGGCTTTCCAACTGGCCAATCAGATTCAAGGCCGAATCAGTAGTGCCCTGGTTCATGACGCTTTGACACACTCCCAGGCGGGGCTTGGGACGCCACCCCCCAGTCACCGGGCTTAGCCTTGTCCGCCTGATAAGTCTCCCTCAAACCTCCTTCCCAGTTGTTCTGTACAGAATAAACAGTCCTCCCAGCTGACGTCCATCTTTCCATTCGGCGGCGGGCCTGAAGCTCGTGGTAACCAAGGGTCTCACTCTCGGCATAGGCTGTAGCAATATTCTTGAGGGCCTGTATATTCCTAAGTGAATAACAGCTACCGATCCATCATGATCGCCTCACACGGGCAAAGTCTGCCTGACCATTAGGGCTCTGGGCAACTTGGCTGTGCCAGAAAAGCGTTTGTCCTGTCAAAAAATCCGTGTTTTAGGGTTGTTCCACGTTTGTGTGCGGTCTGGGCTGCAGACGATAAGGGATTGCGGCTTACGAGACGTTCTGAGGATACAACGCGTTCCATGACCGGCGAAAGAGTCTCAAGCGCACCTGCCGTGGGTACATCGGTTGGCTAAGTTACCCAAGTAGCATTTTGCTCGAAGGTGTGGTTATTCGACACCTCCTGGTTGCGTTGACATGCGCTGTTAACAGCAGCAGTTGGTACCGTCCCCGCACAATGATGAATTCCACCAGATAGCAAAACCGAAGAGGATATTCAGGAACATTCGGCAGAAAGGAGCGAGCACGGGTGGCGAGATAAAATAAAGTCTAACAAAACAAAAAAATTATTTACCGAACTCCGAGTGGCTTGACTATGTCGTCTGCGATATCAACTGGCTGTTCAGTGAAAAAACATCAGGTAATCTGCGAGCTGGTAGCTGGTCTGAGCATTTACAGTACTCTCGGGATTACATGAAAGCCTTTATTAATTGTATCGGCCACAAACCAATGTCTAGAAATGGGAACAGTATGGGCTTGTTGCTTTTAATTTAGGGTGTCTTCCAGTGCACAACCTTCCGGCTGTGTGTCAGGGGGCTAACTAATAAATCACTTGATTCAATAACCTTTGGAACATTCTTCTCCCGGACTAAGTACGAATGAAATATGCAGAATTTAATGATGTTGTGAAATTTCGCGGTCTCTTGCTGAAATGAGTCCTGACAATGCGTGGTTGTGCGATAACCGATTGACTTAACAAACGTCCTGGTAGACACTGGTCGTGCGATGAAGCCAAGGACTTCATTCAAAATCCTACTTTGGGCGGCGACTGGGCGTCACCTGCGTTTTGCAGAAACCGCTGCAGTACAGAGGAGACAGACAGAACTGTGTAAGCAGCTGAAACGTGTGATAATTCGGCCGTCGTGACCGACGATGCTCATCGTGTGCTCTGCAGCAGGATGAAGCAGGCACAATGGCTTACGCATGAATTAGCCTACAGTGAGCGTGGGCTTACACAGCATTTGCCGCACTCTCTCCTCCTCCGCACCTGGACCCCGTGTCAAGACAGAGTCAAGAAGACCGGGGGCGGAGAGGGCGTAGGTGGATGGCGCGGCCGAACCCGCACCCTGACGCTCTGCTCCACATCTTCTGGTCCAAACAACGAATGATCAGGATTTTGAACAAAATTAGCAACAACACAACAAATTAGAAGGACGAGGATGATTGGGCAGCCATGCTCACCACCCGTATACCCAACGGGAACCCAGGCACATCCACCATTGCAGGCTAGTATGTGCTGGCTGTTCTTTGACCACCACCACCACCACCACCACTAGGGTTTAAGATTCTCTGATGACCTTATTCCCCTCTCAGTCAGTTCCTTGGTAATTTTATGAGGAACGGTTATGAAACTGGTTGAGAACGTGTTCAGTTTGCAGTCGTCTTAGCGGACAACTTTATCAGTCCTTGCTTTCACTGTTGGAAGCGTTTGGAAATAGGAGGAGAGCAATAAGCAAGTGCGTGCGGAAAAAAGTCCTTCCAAATACCACTGACGCAATCTGATGTCATCCCGGTTCATTTTGTTGTGTAAATCAGTTGACTTTACGAAGTTATATATGTCACTTGTCGTTAAATAAAACTGACTTTAGCTGACTGATGTTGGCTGACAACGGAAAGTCAGCTTTGTATAGATGTCCAGATGGGACGCGTATATTGTTCGAATCGACATGAGTATCTGGATGTTGACCCACTCGGCCGGCAACTTGCACCCACTTCGCATCTGCTCCGCACTGTCGCCCCACGCGCCCCTTTCCCCACCCGGCAAGAACCTTGACCGGCGGGTTATACCAGATAGGGATATTTGGCGTGCTCTTTTACACACGGTATATGAAACTCGGCTTTGACCGGTAGAGTTAAAACAACTGTACTGCGGTGCACTTGAGGAGGACCCGTTCTGAGGAAGACCGATAGGGGGGGGGGGTTGGACTCGTCCTCGCCATTGAAAAAGACAGCAGTAAGACAGGGGTATAGGGACCTGCCGCGCAGGTAGGTGGCACGGTCGGGCCCGCACCTTGGCGCTCCACTCCACACCCCATGGTCCACACAGCGAATGACCAGGATTTTAACCAACAGCAAAAGGGTGGCTGACACGGCCGAAGCCGCACCTAAATGTCGCAAACACAGAACTCACGATAGCTCTTAGTAGTAACAAAATCGCATGGGCTGACCAATTCGGTTATCTGAACTTTCTCAAATCAAGGATTGGATTGCTGCCCAGCTTTTCAAAACGACTCCGGACTTCGCTTGGCAACAACACACAGCCTAAAATCACCGTGATCTGTTTTCAACAGGCTGGTCAGTTTATTAAACTCAAGCGAGAAAGCTCCATCAAATTCACTTATGCTGTCTTCGAAGAGTATTGTAGGTGGTGGCAGGGATGGATTAAGAACACCCATGTAACAGAGATAATTTGAGTGGTGGGCATTTACTCCATGATGACGCGGACCAAAGCACAACGAGCAAGAGCCGAAACGACTCCATTATAAAAATTCTGCTGATGTCATTCGCAGATAATCTGGACAAAATACTGACATAAACGAAAAGGCAAGTTTCAGGAAGCAATGGATTAGCCAAAGATTCTCTAGTCGGCATAAAAACTGTAGTCGAAGATGCCTAGGCCGCAAGTGAGCCCCTGGCTACCACGACCTTCAGGCCCGGTCCCAAATGGAAAGAGAGGATGGGCGCCAGTTGGAAAGATGAAGCATTCTGTACAGAAAAACGGGAGAGGGGGTTGGAGAGAGTTGGCAACGCGACGAGGCGCATCCAGCGCCGGATAAGCGGCGGCCTCAGTGACCGTCAGAGAATGCGCCTAAGCGACCATAGACCCCCCCACATCTGACTCGGCCTTGAATCTGATTGGTCGGATGAAGAGCCGAGTGCGCGAATGCCAGACAGCCCTGGTGGGCACGTACAGACACTCACGAGAGGCCCAGCGTTGAGACAGGCGTTCGGAGAAGGGCCAC
>CACRXP010000135.1:257418-267613 GCA_902702965.1 Spirometra erinaceieuropaei | reverse complement strand
AAGTCAGCTTTGTATAGATGTCCAGATGGGACGCGTATATTGTTCGAATCGACATGAGTATCTGGATGTTGACCCACTCGGCCGGCAACTTGCACCCACTTCGCATCTGCTCCGCACTGTCGCCCCACGCGCCCCTTTCCCCGCCCGGCAAGAATCTTGACCGGCGGGTTATACCAGATAGGAATATTTGGCGTGCTCTTTTACACACGGTATATGAAACTCGGCTTTGACCGGTAGAGTTAAAACAACTGTACTGCGGTGCACTTGAGGAGGACCTGTTCTGAGGAAGACCGATAGGGGGGGGGGGTTGGACTCGTCCTCGCCATTGAAAAAGACAGCAGTAAGACAGGGGTATAGGGACCTGCCGCGCAGGTGGGTGGCGCGGCCGGGCCCGCACCTTGGCGTTCCACCCCACACCTCATGGTCCACACAGCCAATGACCAGGAGTTTAACCAACAACAAAAGGATGGCTGACACGGCGGAAGCCGCACCTAAACGTCGCAAACACAGAACCCACGATAGCTCTTAGTAGTAACAAAATCGCATGGGTTGACCAATTCGGTTATCTGAACTTTCTTAAATCAAGGATTGGATTGCTGTCCAGCTTTTCAAAACCACTCCGGACTTCGCTTGGCAACAACACACAGCCTAAAATCACCGTGATCTCTTTTCAACAGGCTGGTCAGTTTATTAACCTTCATCAAATTCACTTATGCTGTCTTCGAAGAGTATTGTAGGTGGTGGCAGGGATGGATTAAGAACACCCATGTAACAGAGGTAATTTGAGTGGTGGGCATTTACTCCATGATGACGCGGACCAAAGCACAACGAGCAAGAGCCGAAACGACTCTTTTATAAAAATTCTGCTAATGTCATTCGCAAATAATCTGGACAAAATACTGACATAAACGAAAAAGCAAATTTCAGGAATCAGTGGATTAGCTAAAGATTCTCTAGTCGGCATAAAAACTGTAGTCGAAGATGCCTAGGCCGCAAGTGAGCCCCTGGCTACCACGACCTTCAGACCCGGTCCCAAATGGAAAGAGAGGATGCACGCCAGTTGGAAAGATGATGCATTCTGTACAGCACAACGGGAGATGGGGTTGGAGAGAGTTGGCAGCGGGACGAGGGCGCGTCCAGCGCCGGATAAGCGGCGCCCTCAGTGACCGTCAGAGAACGCGCCAAAGCGTCCTAAGACCGGCCACATCTGACTCGGCCTTGAATCTGATTGGTCCGTTGGAAAGCCCAGTGAGCGAAAGCCAGACAGCCATGGTACGCACGTGCAGACTCTCGCAAGAGGCCAAGCATTGGGACATTAGCTCGGAGTAGGGCCACTACAGTGGCAAATCGTATCGGATTCAATTGAGAGCCCTTCGCGAATACATGGACGATAGTTTCGTCGTCGTTGAACGAGGCCAGATGTTGGCACTCAAGGACAAAGGCAACGCCGTCTTCTCCAACAGAAGACGCACGGCGGAGGAGAAGGAGGCCAAGTAAATGGCTTTCTTTGGGGATCTCGTCGCCAATTTTCCGGTGACATAAATGTAGAAAATTCGAGGCTTATACTGCACTTCGATAGCAATCCGCCAATCAACGTCAGGCGTACTCGCGCAAAGATGTTCGTTTGCACGTTCAGACGCACCGCCGTGAACTGGAGGACAAGTTTGCCGGGTGCACATGGCGAACGGCCACTGGCGCAATTCGTCCAGGGGTACACGCAGCGACAAGATGAGAGAGAGAGGGAGAAAGCTGTATTGGACCAAAATTTTGCCGCTTGCTGCATACTTCAAGAGCGTTTTGGAAATTGTCAGCAGCCTTCTAGTGCGGCTTGGGGGGGGGAGATCGCATATAGTAGATGTGCTAACTCGCGAAATGTTCACCGGAACTCTGAAATGCACTTTCGACTAGAAAAAGGGTTGTAATATTAGTCATCATGCATCATAATCCCAAGGTAATTCAGTTACTTGAGGATGCCAGGTAACAATCGGGAGTTGGCACCCAAAAAATCGGTTACCTAGAAATAATACCTTTAACAGTGGACTCAAACGCCTTCAAGCTATATCAGCGGTTGCAGGCCGGTTTTCACGCAGTACTCGGACTTTCCCTTCGGTCTAACATGGGGTGGCCGAATGAACATCGCAGGAGGTTACATGGACAATGGTTGCTGTTACCAAACCTTCCCCATCGTTACACACGTACACCTGAATATACGGCATACATTCGCATTATGGCAGTTTATTGGAAAACAAAATCAATTTTAAGTAGGATTAGTCTGCACAACATGGACAGGAACAGTTCCCAGGTATCTGTCAAAGACATGGCATTGAGGCCAAACCAAAGACGATACTGTACTTCGTCTCTGTGGACCTACACACCTCGACTACATACTTGGCCAATTTCGTGGAGTTTCCTTTTCAGTCTACTCCAGTATACCTCAATGGCATTGGTGTGCCATCCGGTGGTAGGGTTCTTGAAGTTCTTTGAGTGGTTAACAGAGAAATGCAGATAACCTTCTGAGGGAAGACGATGATACGCCTTCCACTCGTCCGTTACCAATATACTGCTTTTGGCGACCCATTTTGTAATAACGGACTGGAGAGCGGGCCAACATCAATCACTCACCTGTTCAAATAAGGCTTTCCGTCGGTTTGTATCGTTCTTCCCGACCAGCCACCACCCATAAAACCCCTATTACCCCCTGTCCCATAAGATAGGCTGCATTGGTTAGACGGGTTTTTTGGGTGCCATCTCCCGATTGTTACCGGATGCCAGTTTTTGAACGATCTTCTTTCCGGCCACCTGCAAAAACTATCCTTTGTAAAAATGACTACTTAATTACTGTAAGTTTTTCCCATTAATTTTCGATACCCTTGCAAATTCAGACATATTTCATAGAAAATATGCATGAGAATATTTATCATTTTACTCGTTTGGTAGAAAATCACGTCTTCCTCAAATGTTTTATTTGAGAGAAGTGTATAATTTGATTTTTAAAAACTTTTGCAATTCCTGAATAATTTTGCGCCCGACCTGCCGTTACACTTGTATCCAAGGTTTCCAAACCACGAGCTGTACGTTTCCCGTGCACGGAAAATCATGAATTTCTATACGCTATTAAGAGGAGATGATATGGCGTTCATAAAATTTGGCGGCGGATTTGAGCTATATTGTAAACTTTGCAAGCAACATTGGTAAATGGAGAGACATGATGTTTTATGAACGAGCATTCCACGGTCTTAAAAGATCTCCTAATTTGAAACTTTAAAACCGCACTACATCCTGCCTTCAGATATAAAATCTGAAAAAGACGTAAATTTCTAACAAATGAGCAAAATAATGAATATTTTTATGCGTGTTTCCTATGAAATGTGTCTGAATTTGTAAGGCATTCGAGAAGTAATGAGAAACCTTCATAGTGCTTAAGTAGCCAACTATACCGAATGTAGTATTTGTAGGCGTCCTGAAAGAAGTTCGTTCAAAAGCCAGCATCCCGATGTAACTGAAATATTTAAGGATTATGCTGCGCGGAAATTAATACTTCAACACTACTTAAGTACTATTTTCGAGTTGAAGGCACATTTCAGAATGTCGGTCAACATTTCATGAGACAGCCCACATACTGCATACCAGTGGGCATTAAGCGATAAGACCGAAATATCCACTAGTATGACAAAAGGCCTCCTTAGTCATCAGCTAAACCTGATGCAGTTGCGGGCAGTACTTTGCGGAGACAGGGGATCAACTCTGATCTGCACGCATGGCAGCGAGGAGAAATAACACCAGCCCACAAGTCGCAGTTCAATTTACGGGACCCGGCTGAGCTTTCAAGTGCGGCCAAACTGCAATCCTCACTGGTAGTGGCTGTAATGGCCCTACCCCGAGTCCCTGTCTAAACGCCGGGCCTCTCGAGAATGTGTGCACGGCGCACCAGGCCTGCGTGGCATTCACCCACTCGATTCTCCAACTGACCAATCAGATTCAAGGTCCAGTCAAACCTGTCCTGGCTTAAGACTCCCTGACGCATCCCCTGACGGAGAGTTGGGACACCGCTCATCCGGCGCCTGACGTACCCATGCCCGGCTTCCAACTACCTCCAGCTACTTCTCCAGTTAATCTGTATTGAATGTATCCTTCCCCCCCGGCGTCCGCCTTCTCTTTCCATTCGGGACCGAACCAGGGTCTCACTCTCGGCCTAGCCCGTCGCGATATGACTACTGCTTGAGTTGCGACCTGTCTAGGGTCCTGATCTACTAGCTCTCAGTTTATCAACAAGCGCAGGGATCTCCTCCCCGCAACACTGATGTGTCGCGGAGGGGGCTGCGGTTAAATACTGCCTCCAATGGCAGCAGCAGTGAACCTGATTATCGATTAATCTCTACGAAGACAGTATTGCTCCGTGCACACAATCTGCGGGGGCTGCGAGAGCTCCTAATTTTAGTAGGCATGTGATGGCGTGATAGCTTAATCCTGCATTTCGTGTACTGCTACTGCATCCACTTTTTATGATGGAGCATTCGAAGGTCAGTATCACATGTCAGACGAATAAAATAGCTGTTCCATCGATAAAGTCTCATCTTCAAGATGAAAAAAAGTGCCCCCTTCCCCCCACCCACCATAGGGACATCGTGAAAACGCTTAGTAGGCGTTTTTAACGTCAACGGAGAGAAACTGAAGACGCCCACACATAACAGGCAGGTGTGTAAAACATCTGTTTAATCAAGAACAGCCATCAGAGAAGCCGATATATTAGAGGAGGACAGCGTGAGATAGATTTGTGGCAGTTTGGGTCTCCTTGCCCTCCGCCATTGTCACGCTGCTGGGACGCGCGAAGCTTGTCACTAGTCTCGCGAGTGCCCGAAGCCAATCGACGCTGTTCCTCCTCTGATTGGCTGGCGGACGCTGAGACAACGAAAGTCGCACACACGCGCTGGGTCTCGGCACCTCGAAGGCGGACACAGTCAGCAACTTGCCTGGAGAGCGCGCTCGCGGTGACTGCTTGCGGAGCTTTGTGTGCGCACTTACATAGCGGTAAAGGTGGGCCAACTCACTCCGTCTTCCCTGAATTTTGATTGGGAATCTTTGTATTGTCGACCACACAACATCCGACAGATTCAGCGGAGCATCACCACAAACGCCCAAACGTTCTCTAAAGCTTCTCCCTCCCCTGTCTGCCCTCGTTGGAAGCTCGGACTGGATGTATTAGATGCCTTCGGAGGCTGAGTACTGTTAGGTGGACCGGCCCTCCATTGCATAACAACAAACGTCCTCCTTTTCCACCTTCCCTCACAGCAGCACCACTGTGTACGTTTCACATGGTAATTATCTGAAAGTGTATGCTATGGCAATATCAGCAAACGATGGCCATCGCGGACTGATATGCGTTGGCATTCCGCTGACGCCTCGTTCCCTGCCAGTAAATGCGCTTGCGCTTCCGCTGGGTATGCAGGTGGTGGGCATGGCTGTCCAGTCATCATTCTCGTTCTTCTGACCCCTGCTGAATGTACTTGTTGGTGAAAAATCCTGATCAGGTGTATGTTGTGGACCAGGGGGTGTGGGGGCACGCCTAGGTGTGGTTCTGGCCGTGCCAGCCACCTACGTCCTCCCCGCCTTCGGTCTTCTTGACTCTGTCTTGACACCGAATCCAGATGGGGGAGGAGAGAGTGCGGTAGACGCTGCGCAAGTCTGCTATAACTATAACCTAAATCACGCGCAAGTCACCTTACTGTGGAGCACACGTGGACATCGTCGGAAGCGATGGCCAAAGTGTCCAACACCTTCGCAGCCACGAAAGTGAGGACGCCACGAGGACGGGGAGGACAATTATCAGTGCCTTTTTGTCTCCCTGGGGAACCATGCGTTTCAACCACACATCGACTGGATGTAACATCTGCAGATTCATCACAGTGTGGTTGAAGAACCTGCCTCTAGAGTTTCAGCCAACACTCGGCACCCATGCTTTGACCATCCACGATGTACCCGCACAATCAACCACCGCGTGTGACTTGACGGCCATATGCGTACCAACTAAGGTCACCTATCAGTCTGGCTCCACTACTACTCTAGACTTTTCCGGCCTCATTAATAGCGAGAGGATTAACACGTCCTTGTTTCTGTACAGGTACATGACTGACAATAGGCCGGGCTTTACTTTACGTCCGCCACTGTCCCCAATCCCTTCCCCGGACGGCCTGATTCAGACATGCCTCTTGGATACGTGAGGGGGAGAAGAGAGAGAGAGAGAATTATATCCATTAAATAACCAAACGCCCCCTAAAATTGTCACGACACACTGACAGTTCTCAGTAGGAAGGTTGCCTAATGTGGGTGAATGGTGGGGGCGGGGGTGGGGACAACTCGATCTAGCTCTGGAATGAATGTCAGTTTGTAACAGTGCTTCGAGCACGCGCCAACTCGGCACAATGTGAGATTCACGACCTCATCATTGAAAAGACTCGACAAGGACATAATTTATGGCCGGGGTTACTTACTTTGGGGAGCATTTATATGGCGCAAATGAGCTGCACACCGAAGAACTTTGTGCTATCCCAAATTTCGATCCCCCATATCGTCACTAATTAAAAGGGGGCACTATTTTTACCATTTAATGATAATACTAAGGAAACTTAATGCCCTTTGCAGACATTGTCAAAAAAGGTATTGAATTGTTGCATTTTTACTCTGATGAATACCTTAAGGCATCTTGACCACCCTCAAGCAACAACTATTGCAAGGTGCTTTTACCTCCTTCTCTTACACACAAAAAAATTTTACAGTTAGTTTCATTTAGTCCACTTGTTCCGTGGAGTAATTAACACCTTAGACGTCTTGATCCGACCTTCCCGCTGGAATCTGATGGACAATGGAGCAGACGTGCAGTCTGGTGTCGTACCATAATTGTTTGATGTTGGCGAATTATATGGACATTGATAGTGCAATGTCCTGATTTTGTCGGTCAAAACTTCCCGGGTATTGCTGGCTGGTTTCCAAGCAACGTCCTGCATATGTTATAAACCTCAAATCTGAGGAAAAAATGCACCAGGACCAATCAGCACACGCCACCCCCATGCACTCTTTTACCCTCAACGGTTATCAACGTCATTTAACAGGCAGTTCCGAGCAGTCTTGCTGAACGACTATCTCTGTTAGATACCAGATGGAATGGAATAAAGCCGGTGAATGGATGATGGCGGTGCACTGCAAAGCCGCTAGTGGATGACAAGAAGATAGTGTCTTTCCAAATGCCCTATGAACGTATAGGGAACTGTTGGTGTACGAAGTCGTATTCCTACACAGCATAGTTAGTTTTATGAGCGGCATGATATCTGGCATTAGGCCCAGAGACTTTTCGCCACTTGAGCATCAACTTGCGTCTTTGCGCGGTTCATAGGATTTATATTTTTTACTTTAAAGCCCTGCTGAAGGCCTGACTTCAATTCCCTGTCAGTAGTGTCCGCTAAATCAACATCCTCGTTCATTTTAAGTATTTTTGTCCCTGAGGGGAAATTCCGCTTTCAGCCGCTCTCCTCATTGGCTGTTGAAAATTGGTCTAGTTAGAAAACGTAAACTCCAGGTAGTGCCATAGTCACGCCACTTACTTGCATCACCTGGTTTTTTGGTATACATTTTTACGCTGCAATGCCAATATGGCGAGTGAGAGTATGTGAAGTTTATTTCAGAGGCAAACAAGTAACCACCCCTTTGCCATGGTCCCTTGGCAGCCAGAAAGAAGGCGCAAGCTAATTTCAACCCAAAGACCTCACGCCACCTCTATCCCCTGGGTGAGGGATTTCCCCCAAGAGACTACCCTCGTGAAAAATTCATTTACCATATCTTTTCTGCTGTCAGACCAGACTAGACAGCAGACCAGACAAAAAACCTAAAATAATTTATGTCTACCCTCCAGTCAATAATTTAGATGTTGTGTGTCGCCTAAAAAAAAAGAGGATAATTGTGCTTGATTCCCATTCGGCCTGAAAACACAGACTAGCCGATACTGTAGGGAGTCTTCCCTTCGGCATTTTTAAAGTCCTACGTCTGTTCTGCGTAACTCATGTTGGTCAAAAACAAAATTTCGCAAAAGTAGCAATATTCGGGACAGGTTGCGATGGATAAATACAAACTGCCCCTGCAACCTCCGCACTGCCCGATTAAACAAAGTTATTCGACTCCGGAAAAGTTCAGAGCATTGACAATGCGTCCATAGTCACTATGAAAAAAATCCTAAGGACACTTGTGATCATTCAGCTTGAGGGGACTTATCCGATGGGCTTTTGGCTTCAGTTCTGCATTCAGCAGAATTCAGTAAAATTCTTGGTAACTTGAGTCACGCGTATAAGCCAAAACAGATTTCGGTGTATTACTGATAAAATAAGGTAATAATAAAAAACGCACAAACCTTAACAAATGATACCCTAGACAAAGAATTCCTTTGTTACTGTTCGAGCAAATCGAATTTCCAGCTCAAGGTCAGAATAAAAAAACTAGTTAATTAAAAGAACGCCGGTCACGTTCGAAAGAGGGTTACAAAAAGAGCAACGGGGAATGACAACAGGGACCAAATGTGGAGGCACTTGCGATGAGGGTGTGGAGAATTCCAGGCTTTGACCAGCTAGATACAACAAGCATCTTATCCACGCATGCACAGCACTGAAGTTCAAAAAGGGTGTGTGCCGAAAGAGGCGCCACCAGTTTTCGAGAACATCGGCGGCCTATTCGACCTAGTTCTACGTGATCTGCAGTAAATGCACCTACTGGCTTGCTCAAGGGCACGAATTAAAAGGTAGCACGATGAGTGGAAAGTTATCATTACGGGCGTTATAACTGCAGCCATTATTACTGTCAATTAGTTTTTTTTATCGTTTACTTCTCACTTGCAGTATTACTCGTCGTTTGAGGCGCAGTCTGGCACTCTTGCATTTGTTGAAAGTTATAATTGCACAGTAGCAAAAACATCACTGGTTTAACGCCAACTTGAGGGGGTAAACATTATTGTTGCACAAGCCTGGGTCGTTTGATTCGGCGCGCAATCCGCTCGCGATTAGAGACCAGGCAGAAGCACCGCCTTGTCAGCCGTTTTAGTCAAAGTTTCACCGAATGCCTAATGTCTTCTGCTTCATGGTGGCTTTTTCACCTATACGATTACGTCACGAGATGCCCGGGGTCGCGGAGAACTGTGAGGGTATTTACATTTTCAGTTGCACTATGCGCAGTTTCGGGAAATGTGCCCCTGCAGTCACGAGGATGAGTTCTGTTACACCACAGCCCCCCCCCAAAAGAAGTCACGCCAAGATCAATATTCTTGAGGTGTCAAAATTAGGCCCCTTTAGGGCGTCATCCTGATGACTTGCAGGGCGGGTTTACTTTTCAGTCAAACAAGACGTATATTCGGTTTTAGAGGAAATGTTCACCTAATATTGGGAAAGGAAAATTTGGTACTGACAGTGACAGCTTGTAAAATCCCTTGGGAATAAAAACCCAAATGGGAAACGGTCTCTCGGTTCAGATTGAAGACCAAATTGGAGAAGGGTTCCATAAGAACAGCAAATGGCCATGGATCAGGTGGTCCTAAGCGAGCCGGCGTCTCGGCAAAATAATGTGGGATGCCCTGCTGTATGTGTACAGTAGGTGAGCTAACTCATGAAATGTTAAGCGAAATGCCGAAATGTGTCTTCGTTCCGAAAAGATTAATTAAGTAGTGCAATAAAACTAGTCAGCCTGCAACATAATTAAATAATATTCCAGTTACCTGGGAAGATGGCTTTTGTACGAACTTCTATTCGGTTGCATGCAAAAGCCACAAGCTATAAAAAAAGACTACTTATATAGCATGAATTTTTCTCATAGATTTTCGATGTCTTAAATATTCAATTATATTTCATGGAAAATATATATATATATAGGCAGAATAGTATTACCGACAAAGACAAGGGAGACTGGAATGGCCATTTCTAGCTTATTAGCCGTCGTCAGCCAGCCATACCCAAGCCCGAAGTGTGGAACACCCGAGCCTCGAACTCGCAACCTGTTGGTTTAGAAGTCAACGCCTCTACTCAGCGGGCCACGAGCCCCTTGCCTTGTCGGTTTTCGATCGGGAATATACAATGTTAGGGGGCGCTCACCGATCGTTCATACGGAACTCACTCGTTCCGTTGTGCCTTATGGACTCTGTCTCGAGCCCAACCAGCAGCCGCACAGC
>CACRXP010000135.1:202704-255412 GCA_902702965.1 Spirometra erinaceieuropaei | reverse complement strand
CCTTGTCTTTGTCGGTAATACTATTCTGCCTATATATCATGCGCCGCTGTGCGGCTGCTGGTTGGGCTCGAGACAGAGTCCATAAGGCACAACGGAACGAGTGAGTTCCGTATGAACGATCGGTGAGCGCCCCCTAACATTATATATATATATATATATTCCTGATTGATAAATACCCGATCTGCAGCGACAGAGTATGACAGGTGGCGAGGCACTGATGAACTTCGGTTCGATGAAGTGCTTATGACTCATCTCGTAATCCTCAGTGGTGGTCCGACTGCGCCAGTTGCGTCTGTGCGCATGTTTGTGTTTCTGGTCTCAGTTGCTGTTGGTCAGGGTTATGATTGTCTGAATGAAGGCAGAATACGCCCGAAACAGTGCTGTATCAATCTACCCGCATTCTCTGTCGTCCCTCCTCGCTGCTATTATGACTTGGCCGACTTCGGCCTGGTAATTTGTTGCCTGTTCTTGACCTTTGCCACACATACGGAGCTTGTTTGCTTTGTGAAGCCAATAGATCGGTGTGCGCCCATTCCTGATATATATACATGTATATATAAATATCGATATGCGTAAAGATTCGAGGTCCAGACATTGTATCGCGTTCATCATCTCCCGAAGAAGACGAAGAAGAAGAGAGGGCGAATCCATGGACCATATTGTATCCGAACTGACGTTTCGGAAACTTCCTCGTTTCCATCATCAGAGTAGCGTAATTGTTGTACTTGCGGGTCTTGAGTTATTCAGTCTTGCCGCTTGCCTCGTATTATAGCCGTGCTGGACGCACGAACTTTGACCTGCCTGTTTGCCGCTGACTGGTTTAGACCTCCCCGGAGCTGACCGCTGATAGGCCTGCGTGACCTTTGTTCCCTTTGGGGTCGGCCTAGTTGTGGTCAAATCAACGTGCCGCTTGGCCCTTCCCACGTCAGCTGGTGGACTGATCGCTCGTTGCTGTTCAGGTGAGCAGCATTCAGCTTCGCGGGCGCATCGATATGACAGTGTTCGGCTTTGGTCACATGACCTCTGGCCCCCAATTCTGCTCTTTTCCGTGAGCGTTGACTCATGGTCCCGCGTGCTCGCTTGCCTTACTGGTCCTGTCCGGACTGATCCGAGCCTTGTACGGAGTGCTTGGTAGGCGGGATGGAGATCTATAGCTCGGTTGAGTGTACCAGTCGAGGACCAACTTTCGAGCACCAGTCTGGCCATCTTCTCATTGGCTCGACCAATTACCCTCGCTTTCTCAAAGGCAAAATTGTGGTTCAGTTCTCGTATGTGGCCATAGACCTAAGACATCTTGTCCTTGCGGTTGATTGCAAGTTGGTGTTCGTGCAATCTTGTGCCGAGGCGTTTGCCCGTTTCACCAAAATACCTTGCACTGCAATCTAGACATGGCATGCTGTAGACCACCGCCGACTGTTCTGCTGTTGCTAGCGGGTCCTTAGGCTTCATGATTTGCTGTCTGTCGGTACATTCTGGTTTATGAGCCACGCCAATCCCAAAAGGTTTTAGGATTCTTGCCGTTGCCTCTGATACGTTCTTCACATAGGGTATTGAGAGCCAGAACTTGGCCTTTTCTCCATTCGACCGCTCAGAATGAGGCTTTTTGAGGCAATTGCGTATGAAGGACTTCGGGTAGCCGTTGGCTTTAAAAAGGCCCTGTAAGTAATTCATCTCCGCCTTCCTCCCACTGTCGTCGCTACAGTGTGTTTGAACACGTTGAAAGAGAGTTCTGACACAACTGCGTTTATGACCAACAGGGTGGTTGCTTCGGAAGTGGAGGATGTGCCTAGTATTTGTTGCCTTACGGTAAACCGTTGTCCTTATCTTCCCGTCTGTCAATCTCGTAACTTGTACGTCCAGGAAGGGCAACTGATTGTTTACTTCCTCTTCCATAGTAAACTGAATGTCGGGGAAGATTGAGTTCAACAATGTCTTGAAAGCTTTCACCTCGCTCCTCTTGATTACAACGAACGTGTCGTCGACGTATCTGGTCCAGAACTTCGGGGGGTACGAGCTGAAGACCTGCTGCTCGAGTCTCTGCAAAACTGCTTTGGCAATGAGTCCAGACAGAGGCGAGCCCATCGGTGTCCCCTTCTTTTGCTCGTAGACTTGACCGTTGAATGTAAAGAAGGTCTTAAGACACAGTTCTAGGAGCTCGATGATGTGTGCTCGTTTGAGCTCTTGGTCGGTCTCATCATACTTTTCGCGGAGAAAGCCATCAATAGTGTCGATAGCCAGCGCGGCCCCACCTGTAAAAACCCCTATTACCGCCGGTCGCGCATTACGATTGGCTGGGGTTTGTTTACCTTAGGTGGGGCCGCATAACCACATCTGACCCGAAATTCTACAGATTCCTGAAGTCATCACAGGAGGCTCGTTAACTGTTCAGGGCAGCTTACAGTTTATTTGCCACACAAAGCAGTATGAATGCCATTAATACTCGCAAAGGTGAAGGGTGCATGCCACGTCTACTAGCCTGATGATTTTCGTTCGCTTCTTTAGGTACATATTAAGCGATGTTTTTCCTTTGAGATCTTGATTGGGTGACTGATGAATGCTTAACATTTAAAGCCCTTGATCACGCTCGACCAATCTTCAATCGGTTCGTTTCAGTCGACTGAAGTGGGGTGTCCCTAACCTTCCCCACCTGTAGGCCCTGAACTTTTATGCAATGGAGTGATGCTGCGCTCCACAAGTCTTGTTTGATGACCCAGCTTTAAGCCTGAAATACTTTGTGAAGAAATCATAAAGATTTATTCATAGACCTGATTTACAACGGGAAGCACTGGAAATGTCATGATGAGATGACCCCCAGTAGCTGATTTTAGCCAGTGCGTGCGTATAAATATGCACATATAAATAGGCAAATATGTTGCAAAATATAGCCTTCTATGCGGTATATATGCATGCCCTACACATCTGTCTGATTCAGACCGATAGAGGAGGCTGTGAGATTCTCAATATGCCTCTGCAGATGAAAAAACATAAATTTATGAGCTGCATTTATTATTATCACAGCCCCATTTAATTGCGCTTTTAGGTGAGAGAATGACATTAGGGATTTCGATCAGTTTATCTCTTTCCAAGTTTCTCACATAAAACAAGCCTTTGCAAGTGAGTGGACGTACCCTGAACTTCTCCATAATTAGCTGAAGATTCTTAGGGACTGGGAACAATTCTTCAGAATCTCTAGTGGACAGGCATTTTATTTTGTCTGTTTGGCCGCATAAATCCTTTAGTAATACCAGGAGGGTATATCAGATTCCACGCCACAACTTTTCCTTCTAGTATACCAGTCGGATCGTCTAAAAACTCAGTTAGTGAATACGTGAACACAAACGATCTCCCCCTGAACGCCTCTTCTTTTTTTGATATTCCACCCGGGAATCGCATCTTCACTACTATTGATACAAACGATCGCTTCAGACATGCAACCAAGTAGTCTCAGTAGTTGAAACACACCTTGAAGAAGGAGGAGGACCATGAATTCAACTTAGTGGGAGTACCTGCGTAAACAGTTATAATTATTTTATCTCTCCCTCCGGCAGATCACATGCTACACACTCACTGTCAAATGCCCCTCCCAGCCAAAGTCACATGTGGTAAGAAACCGTGAACAGGGACGCACACTTCTTATTGTTACTTTAGAGACTAAGATGCTGGATTCCAGCGTGTTTCCGAAAATCTAGCCGGAAGGCCAACGACAGTTCAGGTGCTGTTTGATCTTTGTATCTTATCTTGGCTACATTTAACGCTTTTTTCCTTGTCCAGCAGCTCTACCCACCAAAAACATGTACAGCGACAAACCGTCAAGAAAGAACGATAGTTTACGGATACAGTATAGTAAATGAATTCTGAGGAGGAGGAGGAGGAGGAGGAGGAGGAGGAGGAAGGGCCCGCCGGAACAGGTATCTTGAATTGATGACGTTTCGGAGAGCCTGATTGGCTCATCACTCTAAAAGTGCTATATGCCCAAAGCCGAGCAGAAATGCAAATCGTGTGCAAAGCCATCAGACCGGGGAGGTATCGATGGTCTTCTTCTTTCGCAATCCCAGAGCCCTGACATATGTTAGGAGGGTTCTGTAATTGTGCGCGATATGGGCCACATCACGACAAAAGGCGGTCGAGCTTCTGCGGGGGTCAACCGGTCCGGTGCATTCTTGCTCGTCCCTCCTCCCCACCGGGTAAGGCGTGGACTTCTAACTAACAGGTAGTGATTTCGAGCCTCGGCGTTCCACACGTCGGCGTTGGGCATGACTGGTTGACGACGGCTAATAAGTCAGAAACGGCCATTCCAGTCTCCCTCGTCTGTGTCGGTAAGCCCCTTCTGTCTATATCATGTGCCGCTGTGCGACTGCTGGTTGGGCTCAAGAGAGAGCCTGTAAGGCACAACGGAACGAGTGAGTTCCGTAAGAACGATCGGTGAGCGCCCCCAGACATTGTTGTATAATCGTCCAGACAGTCAGTTGTCGGATAGCGATGGGAATGAGAATAGTTTATTGGGAGATATGTGGATAAAATAAATAGTATGGAACAGGATTACAGACGTAGAGAATATCCTCGAGGAGTCAACCACGGAGGGATCTCTCGGACAATAAATTCCGGATCAATACTTGACCGAACCACTGGGGGCGTAGAGCTGGAAACCGCTAGGAGGGGGTGGGACACAGTCTTCAACAGTCAACTCTGAAATCAAAAAAACACTCTGCCGCTGTTCTATCTCTCTTTCGGAAGTCAATTTAGCTAAACAAAAAAGTGAATCCGTTCACATTTGCCCATCATACATGCGACCAATTGAACACACCGCCCCCTGAAACCACTATGTAAGCCACTAGGACACCACCCCTCGGCAAATGCCACACAGGCTGACTGGCCACCACCTGAGCTTGGCGCCCACAAGCCTACAAAAGCGGCTGTCATCACCGTCCTAAGGACTCTCGGGCATGACTGGACGCAGTCAACACCAGCTCTGGCTTCTCCAGTGGCCACTGCCGCTTGAGAGAACAACCAAGGGTCCTGTATACATATCCTTCCTTATGGTAAATGATGTATTCCCCCTAGAACTTGGGAGTTGGCCTGACAATTGCAGCGCTCTTAGCACACACACCGTTTAGCCGCTATAACCCGATGGGATTCACGATCACTTGGCGCTCTGTCTTCCTGTGGCCATTTAAAAAATTGTTTATAGTTTACGTCAACACACCTGCTTAAGAAGTGAGCCATTCAAGTAGACTGTTGCCAGAGTCGCTTGAGAAAAAATATTGTTAGTTACTTAATTCGAAGGCAACACCACGTTTTGTGCTTTCTGATAGAACAGATTTGTCCTTCGGAGAATACGTGTGTTTATCCGACAGTGAGAGCTCACGCCCAGGTTAAAAATGAAAAGAGAGGAAATTTGCATTTCTATTTATGATGTCTCGAGATACATGAGTTACTGACTAGTAAGTTTCGAAAATCGAAATCTTGCGTAGTCCGTAAGGAGGAGGGAGAAGTCCACAATAGTAATTTATGCCCGAGAGTCCAGAGCCGGTCGTTGGATATTAAAGCGAAAACTGTCGTCTGAATTTCGGGTACCTCCTGTCGGTGACATTCGTTTTTATAGATGATACCCCTCCTGTTTAGTGTCAACTCTCTGTTACTGTGGGTGAGGGCGTATAGACGGATAGGCTGGTGGGTGTACTACATATCGGTTGGTTTATTTAGCCTAGAGGCGTCAAGTCCTCTTTACCGCTTCAACAAGTGCACATATTCCGGCAGATAGTAGTATGATAGGAGTCCATTGAATGGCAAACAAGTCGTGGATTTCGAGTTTAGAATTTCAATACCGTCTTGTATTGCCGTGTTGCTGCTGTCAATTTCCGGTCTATTTGACTGCAGAATGCGTAAAATGGCGGTTTGCTGCTTGCCCAGGTTTAAGTAATTTTAATTTTCTGGTCCACACACGATGTCCGCGGCTAAGCCAGCCTTAAACGATCTGCCGTTTTCGACACCTTCTCCATGGAGGACTGCCTTTCTCACCGTTCAGGCGTGCTCAGCGACCATATCTACCAGCTCGACCCTTACGAACGACGATATCCACTGTGTGCCCTGTTTCATGGCTGGAGCAGGGACGATGAGCTGAGAGTGAATTAGTTTACTGGGGTAACAGAACGTACCGTGCCCTACCCTTCCTCGCGCCCTTGGGTCCAGCGTCAAGACAGAATCAAGAAGACCGAACGCGAGATGGGACGCAGTAGGTGGCGAGGTTAAAAAACCGTCTGCGCGTGCCACACGCGTCCGGTCCGCGCACGATGGACCAGGTTTTCACGAAAAAAATAAGGGGGGAGGGGCGGCTCGGGCCCGGATGTGTGGGAGTGCCATAGAGGCCACATTGAGGGGGGGACATTGCACCCTGACTTTCAGTCCTGAGAAGAAGACCGTCGGCTGGCAGTATTCAAGACCACGGCGTTCAGCGTACCTCTGATAGTTTATATTGACCCAATTGTGAAAAACTCGACGCCTCGGTGGGATTCGACCCCACAACAGTAAGGTGAAGGCTTTAGTACAGCCAACGCTCTAACCAGTTGAACTACGAGGCCCCGCCGGACGACGACCCAAATGTGATTAAACTCGTGTCGTCCGGCAGGGCCTCGTAGCTCAACTGGTTAGAGCGTTGGCTGTACTAAAGCCTTACCCTTACTGCATGTGTTCGAATCCCTCCTAGGCGCCGTGGTTTTCACAGATGAGTCAATACGACTTATTCAAGAATCAGCCAAAACATCTATGAATTACCTCTGATAGTTTAAAATCACGTCAGATTGTTTGTAGTAAGGAATATCGTGTTTATCATCTTCCGAAGAATACAAAGAAGAAGAAGAAGAAGAAGAGAGGGCGTATTCATGGATCATGTTGTATTCGAATATACATTGGGAGGCGTGCGGACGTAGTTCAAATATTCACTCGCTCTCTCTCTCTCTCTCTCTGTTTCATCTCTCTCCCAGGCACCAGTATACGGTCCGAGCCGGTCAGTCATCAGACGCGAGGATTGGGAACCAGCGGTTGACAGCTCGTCTGCGCGTGGCACACCCAAGACCTGCCCGTTCCCTCTTGCAGGACGGAATGTTTCCACACAAAGGGGATGGGCGGCTCGGGTGTAACACGTGTGAGTATAACCACTCCTAACCAGGACGGACAGGACCGCAGCTATGACAAAACTGCAGAGAACCTGATGCGCGAAGAGGGCAATCCCAATAAGGAAGACGGGCGCCAGAGGCCATGGCACTTTAATAGCAGGTTTGCTGCAGAGGACTGTGGTGAGGTACCGGACAAATTTACCTTTGACAATTTAGTCCCGTTTTCTTTGTCCGGATTGCTTGTTTGAATGTGACGAAAAACAACACACCTGAACAACCCGCCTTGATGGCCTCCTCAGCTGTCGCGCTCTGTTGTCAGGTTATTTAACGTTCATAATTTCAATATTATTCACCGGTTGGTTTTGCTAGCTGCCTTTAATGCTAAGGGCTCGTGAGATATAACTCGTTAGTTCGTGAGAACAGTACCATTTGCGTCAGGACTAGACTGTCGAATGTAAACACGTAGAATAGATGACTCCTCTACTGGAGCGTTGGATCGCAAAAAGCATCCCCCACCCGACGCAGACTCAGCAATTAACTGCAGTGAACCAAATTGGCATGGGTGATCAGCAAACACGGAGCCTCTCAGTCTTCGAATAATGAGTACAAACTTGAATTCAAAAATCAGACAAATATACTTGTTTTAATTGAGATAAAACTTGCTTTAATTTCTTTTAAAAATAAATCTTAAAAACGTCCCTTCTCCTCTATCGGGTATTCTGTGGCTTTAAACTCACAATCTCAATCTTGCGCACCAATCACCTACGAAGGTGGGCCACCACTTACGACGAAGAAACATGCAGTTTAAGCATCGCTATAAACTTAAAGCTCCACGTCTACAATATCTCACATGCAATCCAAAAGCTTATGTGACCTTTGTTCTGACGACTTGCCCAGGGTACGAGCGTGTTATAGCTTGAGTGATGCCCTGCCCACTTAGAGGGCAGTGGTCTTTAAGATAACGTCGAAAAAACTTGCCGAGGTGTACACAGGGTGTTGACGAACAGATCGGAGATGACATTGTAGCTTTGGTCGGTTTCCAGTATACACCAAACCTTTCGTACGCTAGCGGAGGGAGGGGAGCCGGAGGTGGGGACAAAATCATTTTACGTTTTTTTTACAAATTTCAGCATAGACTGGGTGCTTAGGTTACAAATTGCGGAGACCACTCGACCCCGAAGTGTCATTGTTCTCTTCACCCTGACAGGATTTACACACAAAATACAAGTTTGATTTGGAGGTAAAATGGACGTTTGCAACCAGTCAGTTCATTTAACTGTTCCTAAATAAGACAGAAATGATCATCCTAGGGTAATCAAGGACAAAAACACTAAAGAGTAAGGTACAAAGCCAAGGGGGTCGTCTTTGCTTCAAGAAACTTCAAGAAAGACCTTGTAAAAGGCAGACATCAGCAGCCTGAGTGGATGATGAAACCGTTTGCGCCGAAGTGGGGCAGTGAGATGGCAATGTGAGTCTACACACGATTCCCACGATGGAGATGGTTAGCATATAGGTGGAGAATCCTCAGCACTGTCCGCAACAGGGGGTCCGTCCACACCCTGCAGTCACCATGGTCAAAGGCCGACAAAACCGTTCCACCAGGTAACAATGCGGAGGTTTTGCCACTTTTCGTTTGCTCCACTGCTCCCCATAATGAGCCAAGTAACCACGCCTCACCTACCTCTCATGCCTCTGTAGGTTCAACTCGTGCACCATGTTCCCGCCGCCCGTGGACAGTCACGCCACCGCACGACTCACTCGATTACCGCCTCGGGTAAATGCAACGAGGCGCGCTTGCACTAGCAGTCAATCTCAAGCTTCCGCGCACTAAGTTAGCGGCAAAGCGAGGCTTCAATACTGAGTGGCGCTCACGTTCCAGAAATTGCGTGTCACTCCTCTCAACTAGTACGGCCAGCAGACTTGCTGTCGACAGAGGTCGTTGTGCGGTGACTGACGTCCTTGTCCAGGGCCCCACTGCTCCAGGGTCATTCGCCTCCGCAGCCAGCGGTTCCAGCCGCGCTGATCTCGTGGCCACGAGTGCGTCCACACAGTAGCAGCTACCCATGCACCACTTGAAATTCCGTCCCCTCAGCAAGCGCAACCCACACATCAATTGGTCAACACGCGAGCTTGCTTCAAAAACCTATACATGTAGCTGTCACCACTCCCTCCCTCTCTCTCCCTCCCTCTCAAGGAGTTCTGTACACAATAAATTCCTCCTTCTGGTGCCTTCTGTCTTCTCCTGTGTGCTTGGGACATGGCCACGCCACACCCTCAATGGAAGCAAAGAGACGAGTTCCAGGAAACAGTCGTGAAGAGCGAGACATGATCGCCGGGACAAGAGATTTATTAGCCTGACGTTTCGGATTCCTGCTCGAACCCATCATCAGAGACGAAAGCAAATACGGGTGTTTCGTGCACAAGGGACTGCAGTATTTATAGAATGCAGTCGTCATGCCACCGCATACCTATGAATATTCACAACTCCCCCTCTTCATTCGGGATCGCTGCACTTGGTGCGATTACTGTTTGATGGCCGATATTCGCGTCGTTAATTGCAGCAAGTTCATCACGTGTGTTGAATGTTAGTGTGATGATCGCTCGAGCCTGGCGTTGGAAACAGTGCTCACCTATGCGTTCCCTGCGTGGCCAATAACTCCGCCTACACGAAGGCTCATCACCGAGTATGAAAGGGGAAGGTATTTGCACTTGTTAATGGACTAAGGGCCAGTGAACCATGACTCAAGCAGCTCACGCGGTTGTTACCTCTTGCGAGAATTCCGGCCTCGTCGCATTTGACTGTGTTGCCGGATCTCGTTGAATGAGCCGCAATTTGAGAGCTAGCGTCATTTCTCCGCACTGCTGCAGCGTGTTCGCCCATTCGCCTTGGGGGCTGTCTTCCGTTTTCTCCGACGTAGCTGCTTTGTCGCAACTGTACCGGATCCGACAAACGACTCCAGATGTTTCTTGCCGCGGGAAAACGGACTTTGAAGTACACTGACTCAGCCGCCCCCGAGACAACTAGGGAGCGGTGAGGTCAGTTTATTTTTGAGAGATCTCGGAGAATGACTCCAAGCGGGGTTTTTTCTCTTAGCAGGGCTTATAACAAGGTCCCTGATGTCAGAATGAGGACTCCCTCGGGTATTAGCATCCATAGCTGGGTTGTTGGGGATACAAAATAGGAAGAAAGTGGAGTATTTGATTGAAGGTTACTGTGGTAAGGTGACAAGACTGCTGAATTTAGAGAAGAATACTGACAGGAATGAGAGGGTCACATGACCAACCCCACCAACCCCCTTAAGCGACCATATAAACTTATGGTGATTTCTGACCATATAATTCATTTGACCACTCGATCAGTGGCGACAGGCTACTAATGCCACTAGAAGTCGATAGAAACGAGGAAGCAGTCCAGAGGAAGAAGAAGATGTGTTCGCTGAAACAAGAAGTTTATTTGCCTTAACACCGCCAGCCCACGCTCCGGCCTAGCCAGCTGTAATGACTGCCAGGGGCAGCCTCCTATCTTTTCCTGCTACTCGAGACTTGACTTGATTATTGTGACACTCAGAGCGCACACATATTGACTGCTCAGACACTACAATCTCCTATGCAGGTCTGTGCGCACAGAAGGGTGCTTCTGACACTGTAAGTTCGTTGGTCGTCAAAAAAGTCACCGTATGCAGATCTGCGTGTGTGTGAGCAGTTGTGGGCAGCACTTGTCAGCGCAGGTGCAAAAAAGCTCCCGGGTTCTGCGTGTCAAAAGCCAATCGAGCGAAGTTATTGTGGTTTCGCCGCATACAGCAAGTTCGTAGTTAATTTCTAAGGAGATTAAAAAGCAACGGTTTTAAAATGGAGTGTCTACTAGAAAGCAAACAGGGAATGGCGGGGGGGAACTACTGAAGAGCCGAACTCCTCGAAGCCGTGTCATGCAGCGCCAGAATACTGGCTAAAAAACGAGTATATGGGCTTTTGGCTAGTGCCTATGCTGTTTGTATGGAATCCCCTTACCCTAAAGTATACTCCTGGCAGTCTCTCGGCGGTTAATGAATATTACTCGATTGCCCGCTGGGGCTGATGGACTTCGGCCCAAACGTTCATACACAAAAACTTCGGTCTGAGCCTATCGACCTATAATTTGCTGATCTACTCCAAGTCCACAGTTAGGCTCCGCTCTTCGATTATGAATGCACGGCAGAACGCCCATATAAATACTGATCTTTTAATGAAACTATTAATTTTTTTGTTCGTTCTTTTTCTGAATAAAGTTTACACAGAAGCTAACCTACACGACAAGTAGTGTTTCATATGTTTAAAGCTGGAAACTACCATTTAGTGGTGATCCTTTATGCGACATCAGGTAGAATTTTCCAAACGGCAGAAAGTTTCAGCCTATTTAAACGAAGGAATCCCTATCTGCGTTAGTACTGCACTTTAGGGCACCAAATTGCACAGATCTGCTAATTTGACATTTAGGAATTGATAAAACCTCTGGTTTTCTTAAAGTACATTTGTGTTAGCAGGTTGATCACCATGGGTAACATCGGACATAGAATAAATTTTCAAGTTCGGCTAAATCTGTCTTTGAAAACTCTCGCGGATAAATTACTATCCTTTCAATGAAAAGGTCGCTCAGATGCGTAACCGGAGTCTAGGACATGTACTAGCACAGGAAATTACACGTATATATTCCAATGCCCATTTTCGCTAAAAATCTACTGATATTTTACTTGATATAATTACGCAAACACAATTTCTGCACAAGAAAAGGACATTTCATTGAAGGATGTGGATAAGCGAACAAAATGCGTACCATTAAAGGCGTCCAGAAATTGTTGCATTATTTTCCGTTATCAGAGTTCATGAGATAGATCATATACCGTATAATTTACTGATGCACACCAAGTTCGCAGTTAATTTCCGATGAAAACGCGAGGCTGAAACTAGTGTTGTTTCGTCAGGGGCAAACATTTTGCCTTCGAAAATAGAGGTTCACGTCCTGAGCGCCTTAATTTACCACTATTTTATAGTGGCAATTATAGACTAAAAGGTCCATCTTAAAAAGGAAAATGCAGACTACTTGATACATGTTTCAGGCTGATGATGATTACTGGCTAGAACATGCTGAATAGACAGTGAAAGTAAAGTGTGCAATCGATTGATTCACGAAGCACATAACATTTAGTTATGTACCCCGGCATCACAAATACTCGCCCACCCTTATGTGTAAGCCCTTGAGAGTTCATTAGAAGGGTTATTTCAGGAGGGACTTATATTTAAAGCAAGTGAAAAAGTTAAGCTCCCCAACGCTCAGTAGAACAAACTCTGCAGGCTCACAGAGAATAGCTTTCAGTGGCGTTTTGCCTTCCGAAGTCTGCCTTAAATTATGCCAGACATGGTGGTCACATCAAGTGTCTACCAGGACATGCATTCGTCTGCATCTTAAGGCTCAGAAATGTGGGATCTACAACCAGTTCGTATGATAAACGGTTTATAGTCATTCAGTGTCAATTGAGAGGTTGAAAATTCGTGTATGTTCGAAGTAAGCGCCTTCTGGCTCTGTGGGTTCTGATGGATAAAACAAATTGCACCAAACTACCTGATTTTATGGTCGGCTGTTGTAATGTAGCCCCAACTGATGTAAACAAACTCCAGTCACATTTTATACGGGGCCGGTGGTAATAGGGCTTTTTACAGGTGTGGCCGGGGAACGCACAGGCGACGAGGTCAAGTAATTGTATGCAAGAGAAAAGCTATTGGGAATGCGCAGTTGTACTGTGGATGGTTGACAAGTATTTACGCTAACCCTTAACCTTAACCCATAACTTTAACCCCTTATCCTAAAGCCTAACCTCTAATCCTGACCCCTAACCATATCCCCTAACTTTGACCCCTAGTTCTTAATCCCAACTCCATCAGTATTGTGTCTATCGGGTGGGGCTACCAAACCCCATCATTCCGATATTATTCCACTGACTGTGCAATAAGTAGAAGATCTGAACTTTTGCTGTATTTTGGAATGAAGCGGATTAATAGCCGCATTTGCAGAATTATCGAGAACAGAAGATAGTCCCGCACAGTGGCAAACTGGCTTCTGCTGGAGCCATCTTTCAGCCGAAGACTCGCTTTCTACTGAGGCCAGTGATTACATAAGTAGGCCATTCATGAGGAAGCTTCACTTCTGCTTCATGCGCATGTTTGAGTAGTATAGTCTGTTATCGGAGAGTGTGTTTGTGCAACTGGCCCCGATTTTTCTTATCGATTTTCGGTGCCCTCATTAATTCAAATATATTTTATGGAAAATATGCCCAAAAATATGTGGAAGGCATCTCTGTGGGGGGGGGGGGTAAAGAGATACATGAATTAGCCATCGAGACAAACTACAGGCACAGATAAACTTGAAGAAGCAAATGCGCACGGGTTTTAGAAGTGTTTTATGAACAAAACCCATATTCATATGCATATTAACCCGACTGTGAAAAACTATAAAAATTCCCTTGCCCTACAGAATGAGCATGATGGGTGGCTTTTTCGCTCAATTCTTCTGAAAAAGACTGCATCTGCAATTGTAAAGAGCTCATGCTACTTGAGTAGTACCCTTCTCGTGTGTAGATTTTGCAATTTGCTAGATAGGAGAGTGGGCAAAAGCAAACTCGCTAACTTATCCAACTTCTTCTGGAGTCGTGTGTCCTGAAAATCAGCCACACCAGTAGTCTTTCCATTTATACGCGTGTTTATAAGGCCTCTTCATTTTAAAAAGTTGGCCGTGCATGGCGGAAGTCCCAAGCAAACATTATGAAGCAAAGCTTTCATGCATGAAGTTTGCGCGGCTTGTTTTGCTTGAGGACTCCCACTAAAGAAAATAACCATGAATCTAACAAAATGCATTGTTGATGTAATATTTTCCTTCTAAGCAAGTAATTGGGCGATTTTTTTCGACTCACTCCATGGCCATTTTCTCCTAAGTATTCCACAGTAAATGAGATTTTATCCAATAGCTCTGAATATGAGTGTGTTAGAGCACTTATATAACGAAATCTTGCGCCCTCTAAACGGGCCACTTTGTAGATGCACTGGACTAACTCGGAGGCCATATCGGATCCTGGCAGGGGTTAACGGATTTGCGCAGCATAGCAAGTGTCAATATTTCGGCGTACGGTAGCAGACCCGGGTACCGGCGTACGTCGCGCACACTGGGATCCCTGCCACCGACATTGTTGTGGTTAAGCGAAAACCTCGTTATTGGTTGTGGGAACCAGGGGGTGTGGAGTGCAGCACCAAGGTACGGACTCGACTGCGCCGCCCACCTGCGCCCTCCCCCTCCGCCAGTCTTCCTGACTCTGTGTTGACACTGGGTCCAGGTAGGGGAGGAGAGAGTGCGATGGATGCCGTGCAAGCCAAATATCACTATAAACTAGTTTTCGCATAAGTCATCGTCCCTGCTGCCACCCTACTGCTGGGCATACGAAGGACATCGTCGGATGCGACGGTCGAACTATCGTAAAACGAAATGTATTTCGACATTTTTTCATTACTTAAACAATCCTAGAAAGTAATTTTAAGTAGCTAGAGGAATCATTTCACTAGAAGTTATTCTATTAGAGTTTTGCGTATTTACTAATAAATTTATCTGAATAAGTTCAGGCATTGTCACGATAGTTCATGAGTAGCAAAATGACCTGAGTAAAGACTTGAAATGTTTCTTTTAAGAGAACATCTCATAGTGGTAGTTTTCCTGCCATGCATCACGTTTTGAAATACCTTCCTTCTCTTAACGATTATGATAAATTCCTTTTAATGTTTGATTCAGTTTTACCGTCGTCTTCTTGCTTTCATTCTACATTAAGAGAGCTCAGGCTTCGTTTTCTTTAAAGAAAATTCCTGGTTCTGAATTGTGTTTAGCAATATACATGTATTAAATACTTTTTCCTGAATCAATTTACAGTCAAAAATATGGATGGTTTTACCGACAAAGACAAAGGAGACTGGAATGACCATTTTTGGCTCATTAGACGTCGTCGGCCAGTCATACCCAACCCCGAAGCTACCTGGCAGTTGGAAAGCTAAAGCCTCTAACCATTGAGCCACGGGGTCGTTGTCCTGTCGGTTTCGTAAGACGATCGGTGAAGGTCCCTCTACAAGTGTACATTCCCGATCGCAACCGACAGGACAACGAGCACTTGACTCAGTAGTTAGAGACGTTTCACTTCTAGCCGACGGGTCACGGGTTTGAGCACCAGGTCCTCCACACCTCGGAGATGAGTATGGCTGGCTGACAACGGCTTATAAACCAAATGCTGGTTGGGCTCCAGAGAGAAAGAGGGAGCCCTAAGTCACAAGGGGACGAAAGAGTTCCGTAAAAGCGACCGGTGAGTGCCTGTCTGCCAAAAATCGGAATAAATTAGAAGAGCTGGTAAACTACAGGCTGCATTTTACTTCCTCTTTAGAATTGTGGATTAATAGCGAGTATACATGCACTTGGAGCATCTGTGAGGCCGTGGGATGAAATCTTTTCAACTAATAAGCTATGATGGTGTGTGTAAGCGTGGTGGCTTTTAGGACCGCCATGTTTCCGCCGATATGATACACCTTTAATCACTTCAGTAGTACTTCTTCTACATGATTTTGGCTGGGAGCAGGAGGCAAGCTTTAGTCGAATAACAGATGAATTTCGCCAGTGCATAAGTGACGACGCGCGAACGTCAGTCTGACAAGAGAACGACGCATGATGCTCACACTAACATCCCTCCCCCGTCTCTGCTGTCGGCGAACCAAAGTCGTCTTCAGGCTGGCGGTGGCGTTGTCAAGGTCAGCTAAACGTCCTTGCCAGGTGGGTAGATTCTCGTAAGCGAGCGCTTTGGTAGCGTGTGTTTTGTGCATAAAAATGAGACTGAAACTGTACAGACTCTCGGCTTCTTCGAGGGGCATTTTTTGCGTCAGATAAAGCACCCGAACTGTCAGAATGACCTCCCCGCCGAGGTCGGTTGGGAGAGATCTAGGTAGAAAATCACTCCTTGTTTTGTAAATTTTAGACGTAAATCTTTCTAATGAAGTCAAATTCTAAATAACGCAGGACCCGATTTTGCGGTTTGGCATGCTGGTGCAGGCACCTGTTTTCAAGAATGTGTCGGTTCTCTCAAGAAACATGCAAGTCTGTGTAAGCCGTTGCAGTGGGCTACACGATAGGGCGAAGTTCAATATTATGATTTTGGTAAAAAAGCCGACATTTTATGTGGGCTCATAAAAATTTACCAAAAGTGCAAGCGGCCATTTTGACATTTTCTGAGACTATCAAATTAAACGATTCCGTTTTCTGACAATTTGCGGACGTCTTTTACTTTCATTCTTTCACATACTAAAAATTTCCACATGAATCCAAGATACGCTTAATATAAATCTTTCATTCTATATTTGAATCATTTTATTTAGATAGATGACAAACAATAGGCAGCAGACCCGATGTAAAGTGCAGATAGAGTGATTGTATGTGACACTTCGGCCGTGGTGACCGACGATGTCCACCGTGTGCTCCCCCGCGGGCTGAGAGCAAGAATGGTGACTGGTGTGCTACGCTACATCTGCCACACTCTCTCCGCCTCCCCCACCCGGTTCCAATAACAAGACAGAGTCAAGAAGACGAGAGAGGCCCACTATCAGTAGTATCTTCACACCTCCAGCTCACTCGTCACAGTCTTGCTCTATCCTTGCTGTCACTGTGCATCTATGCAACACATCAGCCGGGTCGGGCACTTGCAAATCCAGTCATACCCAACCCCGAAGCGTGGAACACCCGAGCCTCGAACTCGCGACCTGTTAGTTAAAAGTCCACGCCACTGACCACTGGGCCACGAGCCCGTTGCCCTTTTGACTTTGTCGGTAACAACATACTGCCTATATCATGCGCCGCTGTGTGGCTGCTGGCTGGGCTCGAGAGAGAGCCCGTAAGGCACAACGGAACGAGTGACTTTCGTAAGAACGATCGGTGAGCGCTCCCTGCCACTTGCAAATCCGTCACAACGGAACTCACACACCGGTATCTGGAGTTCCAGCGTGTGTCCGCGGAGCCCGCTTAACCCGCTCACCCTGCCCAAGAACATTTCGTCATCACTGGAGTCTATTAGGCTATATGCGCTGTGATAAAATCTTTCAACAAAAACGCCGCAAACCTTATCCCACCACCACAACCTGTCCCGACAGTTTGACTGTTGTGGCCCGTCGATGTCCACAGTGCGCTCCATATCAGAGTGACAGCATGGACGGCGACTTGCTCTTAAGTTAGTTTAAAGTGTTAGTGGAATTGCGAAACATCTGGTAGACTCTCTCCTCCTCCACCTAACTGGACTCGGTTTCAAGATAGAGAGTCAAGAAGAGCAAAGGTAGGGGAGGACGCTGATGGCTGGCACAGTGAAGACCCGCACCCAAGCGTACCACCACACTCCCTGGTGAACAACGTACAATTACTGGGATCTTATACAACAAGAGAAGAGGGAGACGGCTTGGATTCCACGAGAGAGGCCGCAACAAGAAGGAGCCATTGCGGTCTGACTCGCATTCTACCAGCCAGCTACTTCACACAGACACACTGGGCTGATTGTGAAGTCCGGGTTATCCGTTGTTTGGCGACACTCCAAGCCATGGCGTTTCGTGCACCGCGACACATTCAAACACGTCAGATTTTTTATGGGAAGGCATTATGTAAGACCTGAAATTGAAACTCACTTCACTCTATCACGTGCACCAGTGGACTGGCCAATCAACTGATTCTGGGATTGGGAGAAGTGACTGGCGTAGCTGTGGATGGTTCTTCTGCGCGTGCCACCCACACGACCGTTAATACTGAACCAGGCACGACGTTCCGACCGCAATAAAAGTCAAATCGATTGCAGGCTTTGCTACACTGACTCAGCTTTGGAATAGCCATCGTGGTTCCGGCGACTCTTTTTGGTGTTCCAGTTGCTCGCTCTCCATAGCCTGCCTGCATGGAATGTTCTTAATGAAAATTCCACGAATTTTAGGCAAAAATGAAAATGCTGCTGACAGATTTGGTTGTGAAAATCTCCGATGAGCTTCTGTATCACAAGGAATATGGATAGCCTTTGGAGTAGACAACTCTCTAACCTCCTGCGTCATGGGGTCCTGACAAAAGCAGGGAATTTAATTCCACTTGGGTAGAGTCACCTGCCAAATCCACCGCAAAGTGGGGACTTTACCAATTCCAATACGGCAGGCTGACTGCCCAAAATTCGGGGGGTAACTTAGCCCAAATCCAAAAAAACTGAAACCTTACGTAGGGACCCCAGAGGTCATGTGGTCAAAACATTAGCTGTACTCAAGCCCCCATCTCTCCTCTGCGGGTTGGACTCCCATCGAAGTCGTCGGATATTTCACAGTTGGGTATCCTGTAGAAGTGTTCAAGACTATCGAAACATCTTTTATTTTCCAAATGACGTCATGGACAGGACCTTTTTACAATGCAACACGGGCCTTCTTGTCGGCCGTCAAATTAATCTTTGTTAAATTTAGAAGCACATTATTGCGCAATATCTTATTCAATTTGTAAAAGGCCTGCAGCGTTCTAGCTGCTGTGGACGAGGGGTGTGATGACACGTCTAAAATGTCTAAAACAAGGTGTGATTTTCTCCCTAGATCTCTCCCGACCGACCTCGGCGGAGAGGTCATTTTGACAGTTCGGGTACATTTCCTGACGCGAAAAATGCCCCTCGAAGAAGCCGAGAAGCTGTACAGTTTCAGTCTCATCTTTATGCACAAAACACACGCTACCAAAGCGCTCGCTTACGTGAATCTACCCACCTGGCAAGGGCGATCGTGTCTCCTTGTTCAAGTCTACTTCCTGGGACTCGTCTCTTTGCTTCTATTGGCGAACCATAAATCGCCAGCCTTTGCGATACTTCCTTATGAAGATACTAATGTACCTTACGTGCATATTTTCAGTGACTGCCTGCAACCGCCTCCAAAAATTAATTAATATGGCTCAAGATGTCGACCAGTCGCAAATGCAGACTGAAAGTCAAGTCTAATTTTAAAAACACCAATTTGATGGGGTATTTCGTCATACCGTCAAAAATAGGCGGACATACTTCAGATATTATCAAGAAGGACACCCAATTTTAACGGCTGTCAAAAGGTCTGCTATTGCATTTTAGATTTAACGTCAGTCCAGAAGAGGACGTTGAAAGGAGTATATACACGATAGATGTGCTAATTCATGAAATGTTGGCCGGAATTTTGAAATGCGTTTGCGACTCGAAATGACTTCTTAACTAGGGTTGCAATATTAATCACCATGCAGAATTAACCCCAATTAATTAGTTGCTGAAGGATACATGCTTTCGAATGATTCTTTCGACCGCCTGCGAAAACTACACTCTGTAAAAATGACTACTCACGTGGTAGGAACTTTTTCATTGATTCTGATTGCCCCATATATTCAAATATACCTCAGAGAAAACAAGTGTAAAATTATTCATTCTTTTACCCGTTCAGTAGAAAAGGAGTCTTCTACCAATTTTGCATTCGACGGGAGGGTATGATTCGGTTTTCAAAAACTTTTCCAATTCCCGATTAATTTTGAACCCGACCTGCTGTTACACTTGCATTCAGGGTTTCCAAACTACAAGCCGTATATTTCCCGCGTATGGAAAATCCCACATTTCTCTACGACATTATGAGGAGATCATATAAGGTAAATGAAATTAAGCAGTGGATTTGAGCTATGTTGTTGACTTTACAAGCTGCATTGGTAAATGCAGACACGATGTTTTATGAACAGACATTTCACAGACTCTAAAAATTTCACAAGAAAAACTTTTTAAAACCAAATTATGCTCCTTCTTCAAGTATTAAATTGGAAGAAGACGTACTTTTCTGCCAAATTAGTAAATGAATGAATATCTTGGTACATTATTTCTATGACATACATTTGAAGTTATAGGGGCATCAAAAATCAATGGGGAAAATCCACACTACTTAAGCAGTCACTTTTTACAGAGTGTAGTTTTCGCAGGCGACCAAAAAGAAGTCGGTTCAAAAGCCGGTATGTTAAAGTAACCGAATTATTATGGGATTATTATGCATAACGATTAATAATAAAAATGTACTTAGGTCATCTTTTAAAGGCGAAAACGTATTTCATAATTTCGACTAACATTTCATGTGTTAGCACATCCATGCAGGTATACGTACAATCAAAGTTTAATAGAATAAAGCTCACGCAAACTTTCAGGTCAGGGAATAAAACGTGAATGTATCTCTGAGAGTTTCAAGTCTAACAGACCACCGGATGCTAGTGGCTGTGGAGCTAATCGTGACAGAACCTTGGAGGCAGCTGGTGAACGAGATATCAGACGGTAGAAGGTGTTTGATACATATAAGACAATTCGTACGAACCAGCACTGTGAATCAAACTTTCTTTCGCTGGTTTATAAAACAAATCCGGATTTATTTGTGAAGGCGAGATAGATATTTGAGCAGACGAAATGATCTTAACGTAGACTTAACCAGTTACCCATATCCATGAATTAAACGTAAGCATGACAACACGATGGACGCCCCAAGCAATAGTCAGAAGAATTAAGACATGTTTGACTTCTCGACTGAGAATAACGTCCAACTCAGGCCGTCTGCATAGTTTCTGACGTAAGGGAACAACTGTGTGTGCTCGACGCGATTCAAAGTAGTGTTAAACTTGCAGAATAAATATACATTAGGATACCTAGGGGTTTCTGCGACTTAATTCGGGAGAACCTAATTGGTGATGCAACTTTACAGCCATGTTTCCGCCAGCAACCCAGCACTTGGTGGGCAACTGCACGAGAATATGGTGTGCGGGGACATTCTCATCTAATCTCTCCCTCCCACCAGACCGCTTTAAGTTTCTACCGGCTTCGTGTCCATAGACGAACGAAAACTGATATAACACCGACCCTTATCCAGGTTTCATGCGCTTAATACACAATTTTGAAAGAATTACTTGGGGAAAATTGTTGGACGCTTATTTGACTCTCTGATCACAAATTATATCCCCGAAATCCTGAAATAAGGCCAAGGTCCTTAAGAGTAGTTCAAATCGCGAACTTTTTTGAGAAGGTAGAGGTGTCAGAAATCGTTCTTCACCAATCCATTCGCTGTGGCCACTTATGGTATTTTTATTGCGTTGAACTCATTATACAAAATCCGCAGAAAAACAATGGCTGCTTTTTAAAAGGTTTCTTATGACTTTGTCGGAAATTGCTGGGAAAATATGGGCAACGGTTTTGGGCACATAAACTCTCAGTGTCAAATAAGAGAACCGCTCAGGGGTTTAAGTCGCGCACTCTTAATCACTATCGTATGATCGCACGTATGATTCACGTTAGTCAAGTTGCCAACGCAAGGGAGACTTGGCACACAGAAACTTATTTCACAACACTCGCAAACCAACACTCGACATGAGACTTGGCGCTCTCTCGAGACTATGTGATAAAGCTGCAAAAGCTTCGCCTCAATAGGGAGTCCTTCAGAGTATCTCGTGTTGTTTCTGGCGCAGTCTATTTTGTTTAGGCGTAGCGTATAATTTAGTTTGAAAGGAAGATCTGAGCATGCGAGGGTCTTTAGGACATGACATTTTGAATCTAACCAGCTATTTACCAGAGTAATGACAGTTAAATGTAGTTACGTACCTAATTCGTTTACTGAACATATATAATATATGTTAGAGATTTATAGATACCTACATACTTATATATGTTATAGATTTATGCATATATGTGTATGGACGTCAATATATGTATAAATCTATAATTTATATCGAAGTTACTATAATTTCCAAAATGCATGAAAAAAGGTTTATGTTTTATATTTATGAGCGTAAAATTTAGGACTGCGTAAAATCGAGATAAAATGGCCTTCAGTACTGTCCAATAAACAATGATTATGAACCTTTGAAGCGCAAATCTTCTAATTAGATAACTTTCCAAGATTTGCGCACACGTCAGCAAATATTTGACAGTGGTTTTGAGGGTAGTATTGAACTTTGAGGCCGAAAAACGCTTTAAATTTTTGGCGACTATTTTGTATGTTAAGGTGCGGTCGACGGAAGCAATGAGAAAACACGTATGTATACATGTATAAGTAGAATAATATTACCGACAAAGACAAGGGAGACTGGAATGGCCATTTCTGGCTTATTAGCTGTCGTCAGCCAGCCATATCCAAGCCCGAAGTGTGGAAACCCGAGCCTCGAACTCGCGACCTGTTGGTTAAGAAGTCCACGCCTCTAGCCACCGGGCCACAAGCCCGTTGCCCTGTCGGTTTTCGATCGGGAATATACAATAGTAGGGGGTGGGACGGTGGCCCGGTGGGTAGAGGCGTGGACTTCTAAACAAACAGGTCACGAGTTCGAGACTCATGTGTTCCACACTTCGGGCTTGGGTATGGCTGGCTGAAGACGGCTAATAAGCCAGAAATGGCCATTCCAGTCTCCCTTGTCTTTGTCGGTAATACTATTCCGCCTATATATCATGCGCCGCTGTGCGGCTGCTGGTTGGGCTCGAGAGAGAGTCCTTAAGGCACAACCGAACGAGTGAGTTCCGTATGAACGATCGGTGAGCGCTCTCTACCATATGCATAAGTCTTTAACATATATCCAGGTAACTATGATTTCCAAAAGGCATAAATAGAGGTTAAAGTCTTATATTTATTTCATAGGAGAACGTTTATATGAGCGTGAAATTCCATCTTACGTACATTGGTTGACATAACAGCTGACCCTCGTGTATATTCTACCTATGAGTAGGCATGAAATTTCACCTGCGGGAATGCCTAAAGGTCTCATTTGACATCGCATGAACAATCGAGTAATGTTGTCGAAACAAATGGCAGTAGCGGCCATTGAGACCCAATCGTGAATGGTGGTGCTACGCGACCGTCTGCCTGCGATCTAAACGTGGAGTATTCGGTAGAAAGTGAAATATCCATTTGGCAATAATGGGGTGTATGACCCTTAACAAACTTAAGGTAGTCTGTGGGTCGTGTCATAGGTTAAATGGTGGCAGAGGGGATTTTACGGGTGGAGCAACACACAGCATGAAGAGGAGGACGACAAAAAATAGATAGATTTATGCCGAAAATCTTGTCGTAAATTGTCATTTGGCAAAAAATGCGAGCGCGAAAATTGAAGAAATAGACGGAAAGAAATTCTTAAAAAGTAACGGACTTTGAATAAAGTGCCGCTGGGACGCTTACATTTAGTTAGGAAGGGGAGGAAATCGCAAACAATGGGAACGGTGAAAAATAAGTGATGTTTACAGCTGCACTGAATTTTAGGGTATAATTTTGTGGTTGCGAGCTACTTGTGCGTCCTACACCCTATCGTTACCATTCATTTCTGTGCTTGATTCAAGGTAGACTGATGAATGCCACTTACATGGAATTGTTATATGAGTTTTGCTATATAGTGGGGCAGGACTATGCGTACATGAAAGCGTGGACGAGAATTATTTACTTTTAAAATTTGACATAATTCAAGTGATATGAAATTTTCGAGTTTTCGACATGTGCAGGCTTTTTTAAAGTTATGTTTTCTCATTAAGGTAATAGTATTTGCGTTGCCTATTTTGCTTTTCCGGTTACACGTAAATCATCCATCATTAGATTGGTGTTTTGCTAGGTGCACTCGAACTGGTTTCAGACTGATTGGTGATTTTGAGGTGCAATAGGTAAATTTTGGCAACGGTATGGCGCAGCACCCCAACTAACTTGTGTTAGCCTGCGGACCGTGCCATACGTGAATAGTGGTAGAAGTTCACGGGGTAGGGCAACATGCAGGACGGAGAAAAGACGAAATTTCTGCTGGACGTCTTATCTTGCGTTGTCAAATGGCAACGAACAAGGCTCGATAATTAAAAAAAAATAAACGGGAAGCCAATTTCAAAAAGTAACGGGATATGTGTGAACGGCCGTTGGTAAGTTTACACCCGGCCAGGGAGCCAAGGAACCTTCAACCAAAGAGAGCGGTAAACAATAAGTAATGCTCGCAATCACACTGAATTCTAATATACAGGTTGGCGTTGCCAGCTGCATGAGGTTATACATCCTACCGCTAATTATACTTCATGTGTAAGGACACCACCTATAAATACACACAGTAAGATTACATATAAAGACAAGCAAGACTGGAATGGTCATTTCCGGCTTATTAGCTATCATCAGCCAAACGTCAGGTTCTGCTGCAGCCGAGTCTCCAGCCCGCGTTCTGTTGGTTAGAAGTCCAACACCCAAACCCCTGTGCTACAAGCTAGGTTGCGATCGCGTATATACAATGATAAAGGGGCGTCCATGAATCGGGATACGGGACCTGTCCATCCTAGTGTGCGAGGGCTTCTAACTGAGCTCCAGCGTTGGACTAGGAACCAAAACAGGCATGTTTGGTGTCTCAGGTGCCGACTAGCTAACGGCGGCCCATAAGCCAGGAAGGACCATTTGTGTCTTTCTTGCTTTTATCATCAACCTCGTTTTGTATATACTGTTAATCACTTTTCCAAGGCCTGTGTGGACCTAGACCATGCCTCAAAGCACAATGAAGGACCAGTTCCCGCTAGCAAGCACTGTGCGCTAATCTACCACTGCTATACACATGTACGCTCACATAAAATAATGATTTTTTCTGAGAGAGATGTGGAAAATAAGTAAATTTTCGAAGCTGGTCCCCAGCCTGTCGTCAGATGTTGGGACGTGTACAAAAATAATTATTTTACTTGCCGCGTCAAGCAAGATGCTCTGAGTCAGTCAAACGCGTTGCATCTTGTAATCACGTCGGGATAGGTTATGCTCGTTTCATTTTGTCCTCGAGGACATTGTTTTTGGCATCTAAATCGATACGCCGATTGATGCATGCCTCGTCTTAGTGCGCTGCCTCCAGAAACTCACGGCCTTTCCTTATTGGGCAGGTGCCAGCAATGCAAATGTCCTTCCACTCATAGGTGTGCCCAGTGCCCAATGTGTTCATGACAAACTGAGGCATGGCGTGGCCACCTGGGACAGGTGTCCCTGTCTCTTCACCATTAACTGATGTTTGTGCACACGATTTGAGGCGGATTTCCCGGTTTGACCACAATGGACGGCACCAAACCGGCACATGGGATTTTGTAGACAACCCAGTTGTAAGAGAGTACAGACTATGTACGCAAAGTAGTTGTCAGTTGGTATGCTACATGTTTCTGGTGTCTTTTGGCTGTCTTTCGACTGGCTCAGGTGGATTTTTACGCATGGAAGAGCTTTCCTGGGACTTGTTTTTGGGAAGTGTGTTGCATAGCATCAGAAAAACTCTTCGCCTTGAGCTGCTAGTGCCTCATGCATTGACGTACAAAGCCATATGGATGGATCTTTTTGAGATAAACAATCTGAAAAAGTTTTTCATGTCTGCTTGATAACATTCTTCACAACAGCAGCACGCTCTAGCCCAATTTCGAAGGCTGTAGACTGGACTCTGCTTGTGAGAGAGAGGGTGGTTGCTCTAAAAATGTAGAATGACTTATGAATATGCTTTTTTAAGATAAACTGAAGTGATCAATCCGTTTTCGCCTCCATTTTGAAAGTAAACCTAATCTCTGGAAATAGAGAGGCAAGATTTGTGTGGAGCATATTTTATTGATTTTTCTTGGCGAAGTTGAGCACGTCATCTCAGTGAGTGACCGATCTCATGAAATGCTGTCTGAAATTCTGAAATGCGTTTTCGATTAGGAAGAAATACTTAGGCGCGATTGTATTACTGATTAGCTTGCGGTATAATCCTTTAGTATTTTGGACATAACAGGATGTCAGCTTTCGAATACACTGTTTTTTAATCTCCCGTAGAAGCCGTACTCCTCAAAAAATGATTACGTAAGTAGCATGAATTTCTCCCATCGATGTTCGATGGTCCAGCAAATTCGAATATATCTTATAGAAACCATAAACGAAAATATGTATCCTTTCAGTCGTCTGATAGAGAACAACGTCAACTTTAGACTTTATACTCGGGAAGGAGTATAGTTAGATTTTTAATAAATTTTCTGTTTGCCGAATAATTTGGAGTCTGGTCAGTCCTTCCATTAGCGCTTGGTGATTTCAGTCTACTAGGTGCGTGCGTTATGCGTAAAGAAAATCGCATATTTTTATGCCTTCAAAAAGTATTATATAGAGCTCATAAAACTATGTCGTACATTTTGTGATGAGCAGTAGTAAACGGACAGGTACGATACTGTAAGAATGGAGATTGCACGGTCTTAAAAAATTTCATAATTACAAACTTTCTCGAAAACTGATTATACTACTTCTTCGAGTATAAACTATAATGCTGACGTGATTCTCTATCAAACGACTGAAAGAACGCATATTTTTGCTTTTAGTCTCTATAAAAACTATTTGAATTTGCAGGAAATCAATGCATGCCACTTAAGTAATCATTTTTCGCCGAGTGCGGCTTCCAAAGGAGGTTGGAAAGCAGTGCATTCAATAGCTGTCATCCTGCCGAGTCGAAAATATTATAGGATTTTGCCACAAAATAATCAGAAATACAATCGTGCCTAAGTAATTCTTCCTACCCGAAAATGCATTTCAGAATTCCGGCCGAAATTTCATGAGATCGATCACTCACTGTACATAGTGCAGCCCGAGTTTCATGTTTACTGTGGAGAGAGCCCTAACTTTTAATAACTGCCCCATGGCCTCCTCGATAAAAGTTATATTTTTCCCAGCGAACTTTATCCATTCCAAATAGATTTTTTTGAGACGTCTCTCTTTCAATACATATAAATGAGATGAGATTGCCAAAAAATCTTACGGTGCTAGTCGCAATGCGAATGCTTGTTAGGGTTCTAGATTAAACCGCAAAGTGCAACGGGATGACTTCATTCCGTGACCTGATCCATAAGCGCATTTTAATCAATAATATAGCAGAGAGGTACGACGACAGGGAATGTGGGTGCAGTACTGTTTCGGGCTTATTTTGCCTTAATTCAGTCAATCATAACCCTGACCACCAGCTGAGACCGTTCCTGATCGAAAAAAGGTTCGCTTTGCAGCGGCAGAGAATGACAGGTGGCCAATCACTGATGAACTTCGGTTCGATGAAGTGTCTATGACCCATATGGTAGATCCCAGTGGTAGACCAACTGCACCAGGTGCGTCTGTGCGCATGTTTGTGTTTCTGTTCCCAGCTGCGGGTCGGGGTTGCGATTGGCTGAATGAAGGCAAAATGTGCCCGAAACAGTACTGTATTAATCTACCCGCATTGTCAGTCGTCCCTCCTTGCGACTATATATAGGCAGCACAGAAAGGTCGTTTATCAGTCAAAAAGCAGCACAAAACATGCTCATATCGTCCTGTTAGGGAGCTAAATCGGGGCCTTTATTAGTAGTGCGCGAATGGGACAAAATATGTTTCAAGAAAAGGGGCGAAAATATGTTTCTACGCGCATTCTGTGTCGTCCGTCCGCGCTGCTATTATAACTTGGCCGACTTCGACCTGGTAATTGTTTGCCTGTTCGTGACCTTTGCCACCCATACGAAGCTTGTTTACTTCCTTAAGCCAATAGATCGGTGTAAGCCCGTTCCTCATAAATATACAGTAGGTGGGCCAACTCATGAAATTTCAGCCGAAATTCCGAAATGCGTTTTCGTTTCAAAAAGACTAGTTAAGTTGGGTTGTAATACTTATTGTCATGTGGCATAATTCTATGTTTATTCAGTTACCTAAGTATATCGGTTTTCAAACGAACTTCTTTCCGCCGCATGCAAAAATCACATTTTGTGAAAGACGGCTACTTAAGAGGCATACATTTTTCTCATTGATTTTCGATGTCCTTATCAATGGTATTATTTTCAGGGAAAACATGCATAAAATACTCATTCTTTTGCTCATTCGGTAGAAGATGACATCGTCCTCCGATCTTTTTCTCAAAGGAAGGGTACGATTCGGTTTTAAAAAACTTTTCCGCTTCCCTAGTAACTTTGAACCCAACCTGCCGCTACGCTTACATTCAGGGTTTCCAAACTACAGGTCGTAAGTTTTCCAAGTAAGGAAAACCACACATTTCTCTCCGTTATTAAAAGGAGACCATATAGGTTTCATAAAATTTAGTAGTGGTTTTGAGCCATATTGTTAACTTTACAGGTTACATTGGTAAATGCACAGACATGGCGTTTTATGAACGATAATTTCACGGTTTTAAACATTTCATAATTAGAAAATTTTTGAAAACCAAATTATACCCTTTCTTTAGAGCATAGAATTGCAAGAGGACGTAATTTTCCAACAAATGAGCAGAAGAATGAATATTTTTATACATATTTTTTCCATGAAATATATTTGATTTTTTAACGGCATCGAAAATTAATGAAAAAATTTCATACTAATGCAACAACCATTATTGCAGAGTATAGTTTTTACATGTAGCTGGAAAAAAGATCTTTTGAAAGCCGATCCCCTTAGGTAACTGAATTTTTATAGAATTATGCTGCATGATGATTAGTTTTATAACCCCATTTAATTGATATTTTCGAAACGAAAACGCATTTCGGAATGTCGGCTGACATTTCATGAGTTAGGCCATCTACTGAATATGAATATTGGATAGAGAATGATCACCGGGAAATATCAGACTACAGTCGTTGGCTGTTTGTGTAAATTCTCTGCCAGCAAACTTTCTGTGGTCAAATATCCTACGTCTTTGTACTTTGTTCGTCTGACGATGGACTATGGTAATCTTGTCCAAAATTTATGAGTACAATAGACTTTCCCAAAGAACTTTCACTTTTCATTATAGCATCTCCAAAAGCACATTATATTTGTCATCGCCTAAAAGGTCTGGACAGGCTACGACATTTTCGTAGGCAACACTTCTCTATCGCCTTCGTTATCGTGATATCCTACAGAAGGGTAACTCAGTCAACAAAGAATCCATCGTGCACACCGAAAATGCATACCAAGCGTAAAACCATTTGACAGTTCTGACAAGCGTCGCAGCATTAAATAGATTTGTCAGTCGTGATCATTCCTGAAATATTTGTTTAAGCATAGATTGTTTTGGCATCTAATAACATGAGGTTCCAAATTATCAGAATGCCGCATTTTACGGTAAAATGCTTTTACCACAGAATAATCTATATTACCTTGAAACTGACACCCAAAGTCATGCCTTCCCTCAAATGATGGACGCAGATGGAAAACCGAAGTCCTGGCTGTTTGTGATTATGGATATCTGTTTGGTCTATAGAAATCGTTTTCTATCCAAGAAATACGTGTACAGATATGGGTTTGTTATTAACTCAGTCTTAAGTGTAAATCACGTTTTTTATTATGCAAATTTTGACTAAAAATGACCGTAATTTTTTTAACTTAATTTACCTTTACTTATTCAGTTCATCTTTTAACGTTTATTGCATTCATTTTTGGTTTTACGTTATTTTCTTTCAAAAGCAGCGTTTGTGAAACATTTCCTCTACCTTCTTAAATGCATTGTTAGTGTAGAAAGGTTCACGGACTGCACATCAGATCCTATTAAATGAACTTAAATTAAAGTCCCATGAGACGCATTTTTGGGCTATGTTCAGTGGGCAAAGTGAATATTTGGGTAGTCCATCGGCCTTAGCGAAGTAACCACGTAATATGCGCTTTCTATCTAAGAGCCGTCAGTAATATATAAATAGGTATTCGGCTTGATTTGGCCCAACCTAGCTATGACCCTAGTCTGCGGATCCTTGGTTGTTTTGCGCTCCGGCCTAACAGAATACAATGATGTATTTGCGATTAAAGCTTCCAATAGTGAAAAAATTAATTTTATTTTAAATTCCACAACTTGAGGGGACAGATGAGTAAAACCGCACTTCTCCTGCTTATTCTCCATCATCAATAAGTAGTTGTTTTTATTTTGATGGCGTTGTTAGTCATTTCGAATAAACAACGGTCATAATTACTTTCAAGAATGAACAGTTATCCGTATCCAACATAAAATTTGGAAAAACGAATAGTAATGAGTGGGTGGAAGAGGAAACCTTCAGTCAACACTGCAAACTCCGATTGATGATAACACGTTGTCCGCACTTGACAAAAACAAGTGTCGTCGTCATTTCGTGAAAACAACTGGCTAGACGCCATAGAACTATGAAAAATCTGTTTTGTGGCCGTCTGACTACTATCATGATTTTCATTTAACTGTCGACGCTATCTGCCATCCACACCCATAGGCAGAATGCTTCACCGATAAAGCCAAGAGAGATTGGAATGGCCATTTCTGGCTTATTAGCCGTCGTCAGCCACTCATACCCAACCCCGTATTATGAAGCACCTAGGGTTCGAGCTCGCGAACTGTTAGATGGAAGACCAACGCTTCTAACCACTGGGCCCGGGTCCGCTGTCCTGTCAGTTTCGATCGGGAATATAAAACGGCAGGGAGACGCTCACAGATCGTAAGGCATAACGGAAAGATTGAGTTGCGTGAGAGCGTTCGGTGAGCGCATCTCTACCATCCTCATCCATTGTTTATAAATTCTCGACATTTGATAGAATACTTTTGCGCATGCTACATCACTTTTAGTGAAAGAGCCAACGCAGCACTTTGGTTAACAAAAGCCACATTTTTAAGAAATCCCATTCCCACGGGAATGGTAGGGGTATTTCAGTTTAACCTTTTTAAGTTACACGCAAGGAAAATCGATGTCCTGGTATCCAGAAAATCTGAGTGACTAGTCGACTGGTTTAAATCCCTTATTGGTGAGGATATTTATTCTAGCCGTCCCTGAGGGGACGCGGAAATAGGAAAGACCCCCTCCCCCTAATTCAGGTGGTCATGCGTTATATTCCTGACAGGGGACCTATTTCCGTGCCCTAATCCTCAAACTAACCTTGACCAAAACCTTAAGCGTAACCCTAACTTCGTATGAAACCTTAGCCTAACCTTACACTTAACCCTAACAATGGGTCCGCGGAAACTTAGCTCAAAGCCACCGGTTGTTCTTCCCGTGTCCTAACGGGGGGGGAAATATATGATCGATTCTTACTCATTTCAATTTCATTTATCCTAACATAGTGACAGAACATTTTCCTCTAGTAAGCCAACTTGCAAAAGTTCTGACCGAGCCTATAAACATACACAGAGGCAAATTCCCACCGTCTGGCGACCCCATAACTTTCCTTCTTGAATTAGCTTACCCAGTTCCCTGGTGTTCGCAGCTTCCAAAACTCTAAATGCTCTGCCCAGGATCCCAAGTATGTCTGTTCTGTGTTTATTAGAACGCTCATGACAGCAAATCCATGCCTGAGAAGGTCTTTCAGCCGCCTCCATACCATGCATAGAAACAGGCAAGGATAAGGTATATGCGCGGGGAAAATAAACCTACGAAGTAATTGTTGTTCGGTAGAGTCTTCGGTTGACCCTTCGTCGGTAACATAATAATCGATTAGCTGCATCGTCTCGGGGAGTCTACATTGGCCCATTGATTTGCGTGCCCACGCATGATGTTTTAATCAAAGACAAAATAAAGTGCTTTCAGTCGGAGTCCAGTCGGTTACTTTGAAAGCTATGGCCGAGGGAGGATAGCATTCTTTGAGCTAAAGTGCCCCGAGGACATGGTGCTGCAAAAATGTTTGCATGGAGTCATTGCCATGCCCTTCCCATACGTATTTTTTGCCCACAGTTGGAAGACTGTAAGAAACGCACTTATTGCCGTCATTTACAGGTACATAAGGGAAAACCTTACGAATGGCCTCCTCCGTATCTTCTGTGATTTACAGTTCCGTCCTCCAACTCTCAACATATCACAGACGGAGAAGTAAGAATAAGTTTATGTCAAAAAGAATATTTGCATAGTGAGTAGTTCCATTGGAGTAGTGTCGCTGAGCGGGATATACCTCCGCAATACGGGATGGAGAAGTTTCGCATGAATTTCTCAGGCCTGCGTTGTACATTCCAAACCATAGACGGTACTGCAATTCGTTCACGTGCGTCCACACCATTTGGCCGGGCACGGGACCTCCTTCACGTAGTTTTCCTTTGCGGCGAATCCGGTTGGATTTAGTTGCATTTGTGTGTCGGCCGGTTCACCATTTACCATTTTTACCCCGCGCACATACTTAATCCTTGCCCAGAAATAATTAACAAATGTTTTTTTGAATGTCCTCGAAAATCCAAGCAACGCGTTACCAACCCTGTGTGCATCCCCACGTTATCTGCAATGAAGTAGCAATACGAAGGCTGAAATCCCCCTCGTATGGCCCAGGCGGTGTTTTTATCTCATGCAGACTTCGTATGTTTTAGAAAAGAATCAACATAAGAGTCAACAGGCATCTCAGAAACGTCGAAGACCGGTTGCATATTTTCTGCACTCTTGTTGAGTAAGCGACAATGGCGACTCATCGTCTACTTTTTACGGTGTCGAAATTCCAAATAACGTTTCCCGAAACTCAGACTATTCCTAGATCCTTCCTAGTTCGCCTGCCTCACATATACAAATCCAAGGGTTAATAAGGGAAAATTGGATTGATTTAAAATATAGAGCAAGCGAATAATTTCAAGGAATTATTCAGTGCAAGACATGGAGTTTATTCTACGGGAGATGACTGTAGGAGATGCTGTGATAAGAACACCTCCTCAAGGCTTCAAGGATGTCACAGTCATGCACATCTACAAACACAAGGATGCCGGCCACTGTGTGATAATCACAGAGGCATCTTCCGTTTTAGCATGCCACGAAAAATATTCGCCTATGCTCTACTCAATCGTTTGGACGCGCACCTGAAGCAGGGACTTCATACAGAAGCGGAGTGCGTATTCTGAAAACACCGCAGAATTCCAGAAATTGTCTTCGAAGTTCGCCAAATGCAGGAGAATTGCCGGAAAACTTGAAAGAAAATGTTACTAGTTTTGTTATCTGAAAGAGACAGCCCTCACGGTAAAGCGCGATGAACTCTGGAGAATCATCCTGCAAAAGAAGCGAAGAGACGAGTCCCAGGAAGCAGTCTTGAAGAAGGAAACACGACCGCTGGGAAAAGAGCTTTATTAGTTTGACGTTTTGGAGTTCTGCTCGAGCCCATCCTCAGAGACAAAGGCAGATACGGGTGGTTCATGCACAAGGGGTAGCGGTATTTGTATGACGCAGTCGCCATGCAACTGCAGACCTAGCAATATTCACGGCTCCTCCCCCATCCCCCCCTTCATCAGGGATCGTTGCACTTGGTGCGCTGACTGTGTGTTAGCCGGCATTCGCGTCGTTAATTGCTGCCATTTCATCACGTGCGTTGGATGTTGGTGTGACGACAAGGCCGAAATTCCCGCTAGAAATGACAACCGCGTGCGGCGGGAGCTGCATGAGTCATGGTTTACGGGCCCGTCATCCATTAACAAGTGCAACGACCTTCCCCCTCCATACTCTGTCCTGAGACTTCGCCTAGGCGGAATAATTATCCACGCGGGAAGCGCACAGATGACCAGTTTTCCTAACGCCAGGGTCGGTGGATCACATGGTCGAGCAGTCATCACACCAACGGCCAACGCACGTGATGAAATTGCAGCAAGTAACGACGCGAATTTCGGCCATCAATCAGTCAGCACACTAAGTGCAACGATCCCTGGTGAAGGGGGTGGGCCTTGAATGTTCATAGGTATGCGGTAGCATGGCGACTGCATCCTACAGGTAATGCAGCCCCTTGTGCGTGAATCATCCGTATCTGCTTTTGTCTGTGATGATGGATTCGAGCAGGAATCCAAAACGTCAGGCTAGTAGAGCTCTTGTCCCAGCGATCATGTCTCCTTCTTCAAAAATAATCCTGCCATTCTAATCTTCTGAGCGATTCACTCAAATGGAAGAAGAGTTTCGCGATAGGATGCTGACGCGTCACTGAGAATTTTCAGTGCTGTTTTCCTGACAATGCTTCTGTACGGAGCATAGTCGTAGACTATATTATGATGCTAGTCACACTTACGAAGCTGAAATCCTCGATTGGTTTGACTGAGGATTAATTCACTTACACTCTTGTTGCAGTAGCATATCGTATGAGAAATACGCATTAAATATCAAACTTTGAGCCTAAAAAGCACACTAAGTGTAAATCCATGTAAAAATATCATGACAACTTATCAACTTCAACCCTTCGCTGCATAACACAGATAGTGAATAAGCAAGATACAGCGATTTGAATTTGCGCTGCTAAATCAATGCAGAAGAGCAATATCATCGTCTACTGCACACATACCAAGCAATGAAAATGGTAACCCAAAGCGCAGTTTTGGAAAGACAAATGAGGTGGTTGACATGCAAAGGGGTGTGTAACTCTAAAAACTGAGGATTGTCAGAGCAAGTTGAGGTTGGTCACGTGGTCTAACTGGTTGCATAAGTCGGTATTCTCCAGCCGTATGCAGGCTGCCTCCAAGTAGCGCGATTCCCAGGTTTTCGTACCCGAACAGGTACTCGGAAGCACGTTCTGGGGTCAACGAGTGAGCTTTATCTAGGAGATGCTTCTGGATATAAGTTCGAGGGATCTTATTTACCTGAATTTGAAACAAATTGGGTGCAGGTACTCACTTATCCTGATCATTGCAAAGTTTGTTGATATCAATAAATTCTTCTCACATTTGTACCGGCAAAAAATCACTTCGACTATAAAAATAATTTAATACAAAATACATATATAAATAATATAACAATGTAACGCAAACACTCAGTCATACTAGTACACTTTAGCACATAAACACATGTGTAGGACGCATATTTACTACAAGAATAATCTATATTTGTTTTGCACACTACTCTGTGGTTGCAGCATTCAGGTTTAAAACCATTCAGCCAAAAATCCCCTTATCTTCTCTGTAGATTTTTGAAAGTACCTGATTTTCCAAACTTATCTCTTTTTAACATACCACCGGTGAGTAGCTAAAATAATTATGGGATTGGTGTAACGCCTTGGTTCTTTTTGTTTTTCCATAAAGCATGTTGAATTTTATGGTAAGGAGGCAGTAATATCCAAAATTATGCGATTTTTCACACTGGAGAATAAGTTTTTGCGGTCGATTACTATCTCACAGAACGGGAAGCTTGGAATGATCATGTATGATTTGCTTGCAGTCATAAGCCCTCCCACCCGACGTTGCCTCTGATCTTCTCAGCTCTGCCTTGCCACAGGGCTCTGATACATGGGGAAGGATGGGGTGGTGTAGATGTTGTGCAAGTCTGCCATCGCTATAAACTAAGTCACGTGCATATCACCGTCCCTATCTTGGGCGAACGGTGCACATCGTCCTTTGTGACGCTCCAAATGTTGCAAAAAGGTATGCGTGCCTGAAAAAAAGAATTTGGCTCTCCCTGTTTAACTGTGCTGATCATTCATTTTTAACGGATTTGGAATCCTTTTGCGACCATGTAATTGTTATTAACTGAGATGGAAGATGACGACTTGGATGTTTTTCAAAAACTGCATCTCCTCTAAACGTGCGCAAGTAAATTTTATGCTGGTCGATCAGAGTACGCCGAAGACACCCGTCGTCAAAATTCGAAGAGCGATAAAAAAAACATGTCTGGTTTTAGAAAACTACAGGCGTTGTGTTTTTTTCTTAGAAAACGGCAGGTGACAATTCGGCTCCTGCCATCTGCGCCGCCGTGAAGAAAATGGAGCGACGGGATATGATCTGATGGTGCAAGCATATGGTGCCGTCAGGTGACACAGGAAGCTGTTTTTCTTCTCAAGGAAGGCGACAATAAGGGAAACGCTGCTTTCAGTCCAGAAATTCAATGAAAATTTTCAACATGCGGTTTCTGCAGGAAGAATAGCACGGACAAAATGCGAAACGGAGGGTTGTGTAGGCTAAATCCAGCTGCACGTGTTGCAACAGCAAATGGCAGTTTGACAAACCTTCAGTCATGGCAACATCATGTGTAGAACTTAAGTGCTATTTATAAAGTGACATCTGTTCAATTTTTTTCGAACGTTTTGGCGAATTGGAGTTGGGTAACGAACGCCCTCAGCCCAATTCTCAGAAAAGTTAGATATCATGTATTTTTCCAATTTCTGGCAATTGCAATTAAGAACAACGTTTCATACCGACACAGCTGTTGTCATACTACTTTGTGCAAAGTGACAGGAGACTACTAAATTATTGGTAAAAGCTTTCGACGTAATTATGGTTGCAGTATACATATATTTTTTTGAGGAAAAATGAGTCGTTTGGGGAGTTAAACAAACTTTATTTTGTAAATTTTCGACGCCATGCACACAAATCTCAACCCTACCGGGAATCACCATCATTCTCGAAAGAACAGTTAACAGCAAACTCCTTTTTGGATTGTCTAAGTTCCGCAAATATTCCCATGTTACACTTGGAAAGTCAAGCTGGCAAACACGTGTTTTCGGTAATTCTTCGGCAGGCCAATACAGTTACATGAAGGGATGAAAACGTACAAAATCATCAGTTTTTATAGGTATCTCAATGGCTATTAAGTCATTAACACTCATCTTCCCCAAGTCGCCCGCATGAAAAGGTCGGCGGGTTTTGGTCTTCAGAGATAGGGTAGGGGAACAAAAGAGTTTAGAATGATATTGTTGGATCAAGGACTCTTTTAACCCCCCTAGCTCTGAGGGTCAAAACCCGCTGACCTTTTAATGCGGGGGACTTGGGGAAGATGAGTGTTAATGACTTATAGCCATTGAGATATCTATAAACACTGTTGATTTTGTACATTTTCATCCCTTCCTGTAACTGCATTGGCCTGCCAAAGACTTATCGAAAACACGTGTTTGCCAACTTGACTTTTCAACTTCCTATTTCTTGATGTTTTCGTACTGCTATAAACTGACGGGACATTCCACACATCAGCATACCGCAATGAAGCTTACGCGAAAGTTATCCTACATTACGAGAGCAACCACCCAATAGCTCACAAATGGAGTGCTGTTAACACCCTACTTAATCGAGCAAAGACGACATGCTCTGAGAATGAAGTGTACAAAGAAGAACTCGATTATCTGTTCAACCTATTTTCCCCAAACTGCTGCCCCTGAGATTTTGTACGCCGATGCATGAAAGAGTAGAAATCAAAAGAAAGAGAGAAGGAATTAGATTGTTCCGATCAGAAACCAAAACCAAAACACTGGCGAACGCTTCCTTACATAAAAAATGTGTCTGAACTCGTTGAAAGACACCTGGGGAAGCACCAAATACAGGTGGCTCTCAAACCGACGACTGTGCCACACAACCAGCTTGTACATCCTAATGATAGGGTTGGCTATTTGGATAAAAAAGAGGTAGTTTATAAAATTTCAACTGGTACTTGTAATGCGGTATATTATGGTCAAACGGGGAAATCCGCCTCCAGACGCCCACATGAATACCACCTGGCAGTTTAGAGGCGTGACCACTTATCCCAAGTCGCTATAAATACTCATGAAAGTGGACACAAATTTGCTTGGGATAAAACACGCATTGTCGGCTTCTGCCCATATAAGGAAGGCCGAGATTTCCTGGAGGCCATTTATTCTGATGATTCATGCACCAATCGTCGCATCGATCTTGGCGCCACATACACAAATCTCAAAGAAGAATGAGAAAGGTTATAGCCAATAAAAACGTGACGGCAGCTCACAGCGTTGACCCATTCTCAGCACTAACAAAGCAATATCGATTTCTTCGGGCATGTTTAAATTGTAACTGCTACATGTCTGACGACAACTGGGGGCACATCCACGCGATTCCCTTAAAAGTGCAAAGAAACGAAGTTGGTTGGTGGGTATTTCCTAACACACTGAGCATAAGCTGCTCAATTCGACTGACTCTGGGTCTGGCATTTGGAAAGTAAATTATCAAAATACTCAATCCAGTCGTTTCCCTAGCAGTCTTAAAGGCCTCGACTTTTGAAAAACAAATTAAGGATTCATAAAGAATGTTAACGAAGGATCAGATGCAGGTTTTACGGCACGAAGCTTCATTTAACACGGCTGACGCCAAACCTGTTAACATGATTGCAGCAGTGGAATCAATCCTTTGTCAGACGGAGGCAACGGAGGAGACTAAGAACCTCATCCGACACCAAGTGTCGTCTCTCCTGATGGCCCACAGGCCGCGGGAAGTGCTTTCCAAGGTGGAACGTGATGCGCTTAGAGAACTCAAGGCCGACAAAGACCTGGTCATCGTGCCAGCGGACAAAGGACGCGCCACAGTTGTACTGGACAGGACAGACTACCTTCAAAAAGCCAAAGGTTTGCTGGAGGACCGACAGTTCTATGTCCCATGTGCAACGAACCCTTTAAAGGCGCTGACACGCGAAATTAATGCTACGTTGTTGGCCTTGGAGAACTCAGGTGCAATAACACCGACCGACAGACGCATGGCGAGACCCCAAGATACGGCTTTGGCCCGATTCTATGGCCTCCCTAAGGTGCACAAAGACGGCGCTCCTCTCCGACCCATCGTGTCGCTCAAAGGGACTCCAACGTACGGACTGGCGAAGTGGCTGTTCCGGCGTCTCAAGTTCCTGACCGCTGAGTCAGACACCACGGTCTCTTCGTCAGCACGATTCCTGGAGAAACTCAAAGGGGTAAGCATCCATCCAAATAAGGTCATGGTATCTTTTGATGTTACATCCCTTTTTACTTCTATTCCCCAGGACCTGGCGATCGAGACAATTGAACTGCTACTACAAAGCAAATACGATGAAACGGAGAACCGTCTTGGACACGCCCAAATCCTTCAGCTCCTTCAGCTCTGTCTCAGGACGTACTTCACGTTCGACGGGACAATCTACGAACAGGTGAAGGGCACAACAATAGGTTCGCCGATTTCGGAATATATCGCCGAGGCGGTCCTGCAACGGTTAGAGTCGCTGGTCTTCCAACACCACAGACCGAAATTCTGGGCCCGGTATGTGGATGATACCTTCGTCGTCATCGAACGGGATCAGGTGTTGACATTCCAAGAACATCTCAACACCGTCTTCCCGGACATTCAATTTACGATGGAGGAGGAAGAGAACAACCAGCTGGCCTTTCTGGATGTCCTCGTATGCCGCAAGGATTGTGGTGGACTAAAGACCAAAGTGTTCAGGAAAGCGACAAATACAATGCAAGTACTGAACTTCAACAGTAACCACTCAATCAGCCACAAACGCAGTTGTGTAAGGACGCTCTATCGGCGTGTCGAAACGCACTGCAGTGAGCCGGAAGACAAAATTGCTGAACTACAATACCTCCGACGGGTCTTCAAAGCCAATGGCTACCCGCGCAACTTCGTCGACCGGTGCATACGCAAAATGGACGAAAGGCCTAACCGCACGGACACCAAGTCTTGGCGGGCACTTCCGTATGTCAAGAACGTTTCGGAAGCTGTCGGCCGCCTTCTCGCACCACTTGGGGTTGGAGTGGCACACAGACCGGAGGCAACCATCAGGCGTCTGATCATGAAACCGAAAGACACACTGCCACGTCTAGAAACGTCTGGAGTCGTTTATCGGATCTGGTGCAGTTGCGGACAAAGCAACTACGTCGGAGAAACCGGAAGACAGCTCCGAACGAGAATGGCCGAACACGCGGCAGCGGTGCGCAGAAATGACGCCAGCTCTCAAGTTGCGGCTCATTCGACGAGATCCGGCCACACATTTAAATTCGATGAGGCCGAAATTCTCGCAAGAGGTGACAACCGAGTGAACCGAGTGAGCCGAGAGCTACTGGAATCATGGTTTACTGGCCCCCAGTCCATCAACAAGTGCAACGATCTTCCCATTCAATACGGCGTGCTGAGACTTCGTCTAGGCGGAGTAATTGGCCACGCGGGGAGCGCACTGGTGAACACTCTTCCCAACACCCGGGTCAACGCGTCAGATGGTCGAGCAATCATCACGCCAACATCCAACGCACGTGATGAAATTGCGGCAATTATCGACTCGAATGTCGGCCATCAAGCAATGATCAGTGTTAGGGGGCGCTCACCGATCGTTCATACGGAACTGCTGCTGGTTGGGCTCGAGAGAGAGTCCATAAGGCACAACGGAACGAGTGAGTTCCGTATGAACGATCGGTGAGCGCCCCCTAACACTGTATATTCCCGATCGAAAACCGACAAGGCAACGGGCTCGTGGCCCGGTGAGTAGAGGCGTTGACTGCTAAACCAACAGGTCACGAGTTCGAGGCTCGGGTGTTCCACACTTCGGGCTTGGGTATGGCTGGCTGACGACGGCTAATAAGCCAGAAATGGCCATTCCAGTCTCCCTTGTCTTTGTCGGTAATATCATTCTGCCTATAAGCAATGATCACCCCACGTGTAACAATCCCGGATGAAGGGGGAAGCCGTGAACGTTCATAGGCATGCGGCAGCATGGCTGCTGCATCCTATAAATACCGCAGCCCCTTGTGCAACAACCACCCTTTTCTGCTCTTTTGTCTCTGATGATGGATTCGAGTAGGAATCCGAAACGTCAGGCTAATAAAGCTCTTGTCCGGGCGATCGTGTCTCCTTCTTCAAAAGTATGTTTTTTTTACTAATGCACGAACACTATACCCATCAAGCCGACTCATGTACAGGTGACTTTTGACCCATTCGCTGGCAGGTCTTAAGGGACGGTTCATTATTCGCAGTCGAATCTTCCAACACCCACGACTGCCAATACAAATGGAGTGCACATGTCCCGTTCATTGTGGCAGGCTGCGTTTCATTAGGTGCATCTCCTTCGGTCCACCCTTGCTTGGAAGCGTTTCACATCTATTCAAGCCGGAATGGACGTACGGCAAGGTGATGAGGGCCCCAGAGCAAATAAGCCAAGTCCTCTTATGATAGGGAGAGCGTAGGGATGTCCACTTACCACTTCGCATAGTTACCAAATAGAAGACTAGAGATGGATCGATTGACGTGGGAGCTAATGATAAAACGACTACAGCTGAGACGCGCGCCTAGTCCAGTGTAAATAACCTTTTATCTGCAACTGTGTCTGATGATGGTTTTGAGTGAGAATCCGAAACGTGAGGCCATTAAACTTCCTGTTCCGGTAATTGTATCTTCTTCTTCTTCCGAACCCTCTCCTCAGCACCATGGTCAGAAGAGGCTGAAGTGTCAACAAAAGCCAGGGGAGGCGTTTAGTGTTTATTCCGGGAACCTGATGATGGCAAGGGAGGAGTAAGTGCCGTGGTACGTACCCGGCGTTTTTTTAGCTCCCTTTCGACAAGCCTAGACAGATTTTCCACGCTTGGGAAAACACGCCAGATGATTGCTTTTGATGCACGGACGTTCGTAGCATCAGAAATGCCTTGACATACACGGTCATGCGGACACCCAGTTTTGGAAAATAGTTTGTAGAGGTGTTCCACTGCTGCTCGATAACTTTCTTCGTCAGAACAACCCCTTTTGGCTCGACGCAGAAGGCTGTAATTTGTACTCTATTTGTAAGACACAGGGTGTTGCTTCCTAAATGCAGGATGGCCTCTGAATAGGTCTTTTGTGATAAACTGGTGTATGAAGTGATCAATCCGATTTTTTTGTGTAGTACGTAAACTTGACTGCTCCACCCAAGGCGGGGCATCAGACGGTGAAAAGGAGGAGGGTGTTGCACAAATTAAAATTTATGTGAAGCCAGGGGAAATTAGCATAGCGTGAAGAAGGTTTTTGTCGATGTGGACTGCACACAGCAGGTGACGTAACACATGACACTTGAAGAGGAAAGGTAAGAGGACCATTCTGGGACACCTCAAGCCTTGTGCATGTTATTTATTCGCCTAGTACTTTGAGGGAAATGATCTATTCTTATAAAGAACATGTTTCCTGGTGATTTTGTCAAGAAAAAAAATTACGAATTTCCGCGGAAATCAACTTCACCTTAGATTCAGACAATTTTCTCCGTCAGTGGCTGCCAAAGGCCATATTTGTGCCCCTATGCGCAAATAAATGCGGGAAGATTTTAGTAAAACGACCTTTTTTCACTTGCAACTCGACTGCTATGCATAAAACAGCTAAAGGAGGATGTGAGTAAACACGTAATAGGTTTGTGTGAAGGCAGTGAAGACTCCTGTAGGCATCCTTTGTTTTATTGTACTCCCGCTTTCCCGGCATATGCAAATATTCAAAAATAAACGCGAAAAGACCAATTACAGCTGTGGAGCACACGGTAAGTATTTTCAATGCAGGCCTTCGTAAAGAATTCCGTTTTCTTTTAACGATGCGTTCTCGTTCTTGGACGAGTCTATAAAATAAGATCTATAAGACTGCCTAGATAGAACAGAACGCATTAAAACTCAATGTTTAGGTAAATGCTTTCAAGAAATGTCTTATCTCAAGCGTGTCCATAGGCCCACACCAAAGAACCCGCCTTTTGGACAGTAGACCGGGGACTTTAAAGTCACGAAGCCCTAACGGATATTTCAAGGATACCCAGAAACTCAACAAATTCCTCCATCGACCCAACGACATGTAATATGACGAAATTGTTATTCCTATGACATCTGTATCAGCGAACTCGAGTGTCTTTCGAACAATACACAATAAGAAAAATTACATTGAATTCTCGTGACATTTCAACGGTTGATTTCAACGATGTCTGCCGTGTGCTCCACAGCAGGGTGAGAGCAGGGACGGTGACTTGGGCGCAAATTTGTTTATGGTATTCGTGGACTTGCACAGAATCCACCGCACTCTTCCCTCCTCCGCATGTGCCCGGTGTCAAGGCAGAGTCAAGAGAACCAGCGGTTGAAGAGGGTGCAGGTGACTAATACGAGGAAAAGCCGCACCCAGGCGTACCACCACCACCAACACCACCACTACTACCACCACCACCACCACCCCTACCACCACCACCACCACCACCACCACCACCACCACCACCACTACCATCACCATCACAATCACCACCATCCCGCCGGTCCATAACGGACACTAACCAAAATTTTATACACAGTAAGGGATGAGGGGGAGGGGCGACTCCGATCTCACGGGTGAGTTTGTCGCACTGCCATGACTGCTCGGATTTCTTAGGTTCAGTATGAGCGTCTTGTCCTAGTGTTTATGTAAGCAATACCGCAGGAATTTATTTGTCGTAGGAATATAAAGATAACTTTTTATAGGATTGCCGATCGGATTTTATTTTGTAGCCGAACCTGCAGTAGATAAGCCCAAGTCTAACCCTTAATCCTAATCCCAACCCTTAACCCTAACGTCAATCCCCTAACCTCAAACTCCTAGCCCCAATCCCTAACACCTAACCTTGACGCCTAAACCCAACCCCTAACCCCTAAATCTAACCCTTAACTCTAACCGCTAACAGGTACGGCAACGCAGTAAGATCTTGCCGAGTTATCATATGCATAACATGGCTCAAGTCGGTGTCATTATGTTTTCAAGGTGTCCCAGCCTATCATGGTCAGTCCTTGAAGGTCAAGATAGCGGCCAGTTTCTTCAGTAGGGGTCGTAATCTCTGAGTTCAGGTCTAGCCTAGGAGCCACCAGTTAATGCTCATGTTAACGGTTCTGCAGTGTTGGCCCAGTTTCCTCGACGTAGACATGAATTCTCGAAAGTTCTCCTGTAAAAGGAAATTGAGGACTATCGTTAATGTCCCATTTCAGACGAGGAGACCAGCACATTTAAATTTCCTAACCGACACTACCCTGTAAAGTATAGTATGCATCAAAGTAGGACCTGTTTTAGGTATAGAATGGGTGGCTAATTTATGAAATGTCAAGTGAAATTCCACAATGCGTGTCCCACTCGAAAAGATTGCTTACCTAGGGTTGTGAAACTGATCATCATGCAGCATAATTCTATTACCATTCAGTTACCACAGGATGCCGGCTTTCGAACAAAATTCATTCCCGCCGTATGTAAAAACCACACTCTCTAAAAGATGACTATTTATGTAGCATGAATTTTCCTCAATAATTTTCGATGCCCTTAAAAAGTCAATTATAGTTCATGGAAAGTATGTATGAAAATATTCACTCTTTGACTCATTCGGCAGAAAATGACGTCTTCGTCCAATTTCATACTCGGGAGAAGGGTATAACTCGGTTTTCAAAAAGTTCCTAATTGTGAGGTTTTTTAATACCATGAAATGGCTCTTCATTAAACGTCATGTCTTTACGTTTACCAATGTGTCTTGTAAAGTTAACACTATGGCTCAAATTCGCTGTTACATTTTATGAAACCCGTATGGTTCTCTCTTAATACCGTAGAGAAATATATGGTTTGTCGTACGCCGAAAATATACGACTTGTAGTTTGGAAACCCTGAATGCAAGTGCAACGGTAAGTCGGGTTCAAATTCTTCGGAATAGGAAAAGTTTATGAAAACCTAATCATACCCTTCCCTCGATTGTATAAATGGACGAAGACGCCATTTTCTTCCGAATAAGCAAGAAAATGAATATTTTCATTCATGTTTTCCATGAAATATGATTGAAGTTTTAAGGTTATTGAAAATCAGTGAGAAAAATTCATGCTACTTAATTAGCCATCTTTACGGAGTGTCGTTTTCGCATGCGGCGGAAAAGAGGTTTGTTCAAAAGCCGGCATCCTGAGGTAACTGAATGATTATGGAATTATGCTGCATGATGATTAGTTTTACATCCCTATTTAATTAATGTTTTCGAAACGAAAGCGCATTTCGGAATTTCGGTCGGCATTTTATGACTTAGCCCACCTATTGTAGGTAGTCGGGTTTAGTCGGGCAAATGAGACAGTGTTGTATCGCGTATACGCGCTACTCATTTGAATTTAGTAGCGTTTATTGTTTCGCGGGACTGTCCACGTTGCCGGGACTTGGCCACAGTTGCGTGACGTCCACATAGTTTGCCAATCGTCATGGCTCCCGTCATCACATCTGAACAAGATATTCGTAGTCTATCACACATCCATAGAAGCAAAAAGGCGATTTCCAGGAAGCAGTGGCGAAGAAGGCGGCACGACCGCTGGAATGAGGACTTTATTTGCCACTTGTTTAGGATAGTAGGTCTCACAGGTGTTTCGATATTTAAAGGATGTAGCTGCTGTGCCACTACGCGCTTCTCAGAATTGGTAGCTTTCGAATGCCTCGTAGAAAACTGCACATATTACGTTATTTTTCTAGCTGGCCAGGTGTCGCAGTGTGCATTTGCTATGCGCCTGGATGTCCGAAAAAGTTGTCGGCTCCCGAATTCATCGTAGGCCGTTGCATGTGGTGCGATACTTTTCTAAGTGCTCGCAGTCGAGTTGCTAACTGTGGATTTAAATCACCCGTGGGAGTATTTGGGCCGGCTGGATCTCCGACGCTTGCACCAGGAACAGTGTCCATCCGCACGCTCTCCGCGTGACTAGCTACTTTGTCTAGGAAAATTCTCAGCGCATAATATGAAGTAGGAAGCTGACTGAGCTTTTTGTTCAAGACTGTAAGACCATGATTTGAGCAGCTCCAGAGCCCATGGGGTTGTCGTCCATCGCATGAATTTCGGCCTCGTCGAACTTAAATATATAGCAAGGTCCCGTCGAATGATCCGCTACTTAGAAGCTGGCGTCGCTCCTCCTCACTGCTGCTGCGTGCTCGACCATCCGCGTCCAGGCTTGTTTTCCTGTTTCGCCGACGTAGTTGCTTTTCTCTTTACTGCATCAGACCCGGTAAACAGTTCCACACGTTTATTGCCGTGGCAGTGTACCTGTAGGCCACATGACCTGTCGTCTTGTGGCTGCCTCCGGTCTGTGCGCAACCCCAAATGAACATGAGGAGATGACTGTCCGTTTCCGAGGCGTTATTCACATACGGGATAGCTCTCCAAAATTTGGGGACCTTTAAATTTGGTTCTTCGTGTCGTTTGTTCATGCACCGATTGGCGAAATTACGGGGGTAGCCTTTCGCTCTAAGCAACCTTCAAAGATACTCTGATCCCTTAACCTTGTCCGTCTTCACACACCGGTTTGGCGCTCTTACGTAATTGCATTTGTGACTGATTGGGCGATTGCTGTTGTAGTTCAGTACGTGCGTCGTATCTGTCGTACTTTTGCTTTTATGCCGGTAAGATGTGGTTTGGCAGCCCGATCTGATGGACACAATACTGTTGGGGTTAAGGTTAGGATTAAGGGTTAGAGTTAACAGTTGGAGTTACTGATCGGGATTAAGGATAAGGGGCTATAGTTAGGGGTTGGAGTTAGTGTTAGGGGTTAGCGCAACTTTTTATCAACCATTTAAAGTACAACCACGCACTCCCAAAAAGCTTTTCTTTTGTATACAACGACTTGATCTCGTCGCCTGTGCGTTCCCCGGCTCCACGTGTAAAAACCCCTGTTACCACCGATCCCGTATTTGAGGTGACTAGGGTTTGTTTACTTCACGTGGGGCTACAAAGCAACATCCGACCTTTAAGTCACCACATTATTTGCGCAGGCGAGGATGTCAAGAAAGGTCAGCCGGTTGCTTTTCTCCTCCTTCATAGTAAATTGTATTTCGAAGAGAGCAGGGCTGAGATGTTGTTTGAAAATCTGCACTTCACCTTATTTGATTGCGACGAACGTATCATTCGCAGACAGTTTCCAGAATTTCGGTCTGTGGTTTTAGAAAAGTATTGACTCCAGCCGCTGCAAGACCACCTCAGACATTACTCCCGAAATCGACGAGCCCAATGGCGTGTCTTTCACCTGCTCACAGACGGTCCCGCTGAATCTGAAGTAGGTCTTCAGACAGGACTTCGGAAGTTGGGGAATATGGGCAGGACCAAGTCGATTCTCCGTCTCATCGTATTCGTTCTGTGGGAGTGAATCGATAGTACCGACTGCCAAATTCTGAGAAATTGAAGTGAAGTGGAACGTGACATCAGATGATACCACAAACGCGTGTGGCAGGAGTATAAGTTTCTCCAAGAATTGTGCTGACGAGCTGCCCGTAGTGTCTGACTTAGAGGTCAGACACCTGAGACGTCGAGACAGGCGTTTTGTCAGTCTGTAAGTTTGAGTACCTTTGAGTGCTATGACAGAACAGAGGGGAGCGACTTTTTTCTGCACCTTGAAAAGGTCATAGAATCGGAGCCAAGACCGTGTCTTGGCTCTCAATGTGAGTCGATCAAGCGGCGATATTGCAAGTGAGTTCTGCAGTGCGAAAGACGTCGCGTTGATTTTGCATGCCAGCGTTTTCGCGGGAAACCTAGAACTGGCGATCCTTGCGTAAGCCGCCCCTCCGATTATGGACTGAGACCGACTCTGACTCTAATTTATTATCCCAAAGGTTGACGATAAATACGAACGAGTGATGCACAGTGGCAAAACAGAGAGATCGGGTGGTGATAAGTTAAGAAAGAGGAAAGCCTCACCACAACAGATATATTGAACTGTTAACATTTCAAAACCTCGGTCAGCTCACCATCTCAAAGCCATAAATTAACAAACTTAACAGAAAGGCAAGTAGTGTGTCGAGCCTGTCACCCATGGACTGGCCGGTTGTTCTATTCCTTCTCTGGCACGGCCCAGTGACGGATGTTTGACGGGCCTGGCAACTGCCGTCATAGGGCGAGTTCGCAGCCCCGTCGCACCTGCGCCGTATCGTCCTGGTCCTTGTGTATGCAACGACACAGAAATTTATAAGCTGCAGGAAGTTGGCGATGTCTGTTGATGGAGTTGACATCTGACTAGCACACCTCAAGCCTCAGTCGCTCTGTCCTTGAGTTGTCCGGCCTAGGATGATAGCTCCTTGGAGATCAAAATTATGACCAGTTTCTCCAATTTGCGCTGCAAACTGGGAGTTTGGGTCTAACCTCCGTGTTGTCAATTCATGTCAATGCAGACGGGTCCGCAATTACTTTCGGTTCCTCCAACGTAATAGCAGTCCCTATCATTGCAGTTTATTTTGAAGACAGCTGTCGAAGTTTCCATGGGTGACAGACCGTACTTAGGTTACACCAAAAGGCGACAAAGTGTTGTCTGGAGTCGATGGTCACCGCCTATTCTGGCCGGCTGCCACGGTGATAGGACCGCCTCGCATTTTACGTTATTGCTGGAAATGGCCCTCGAGACTTCACGTTTTCCCCTCCGTTAGCTGCTGTCCGGTCGCTAGGCGCCTGCTTAATCGATAAATTAGTGAGGTACAACAAGTGTCAAAGGCAACAAATGAATTTTCGCCTTTTATACCAACTACCCCCTTCCGCACAGACACAGTTACCTCCATACTCTCCCTCACTAAATCAACGCGTATTCCGGCCAGAAGAGCATGTGTCTATTGTCCTCATTTTTATATGATGAATATTCTAAGGGCAAAGGGTTATACCCTGGACACGCAACTGCCACTGCCTAGCAAAGACAGGAGACCAAAGTCTTCCGTCCTGAAGGCCACAAAAACGCACGAGAAGGCGCTCAACGTGGGTCTGGAACACTGGCCAATAAGCGCCTTGCTTTGAATATTTATGCAGCAACCAACCAGTTACATGAACGACACACGGCCCAGAATGTATATACATGAGGATATCTTGGTTGCAAAGCACAAAAACGTCCATGATATGCGCCCGTGGGTCACCTCGAGAAAAATCACTGATCTACTTACGGTAGCGCGAAAGGATCCGGTAAATGAACATACTTTCGTAATTTACGACCACAACTGATCGGACGAGAGATCCGTGGCCGAATTGGTAGGGCATTCGACCCAGTGACCAAAGATTTCGGGTTCGAATACCAGTTGGTTGGTGAGGACTAAGAGCCCAGAAACAGTCATTCCAGTCTACTTTGTCTTTTGTCGGTAACCTCCTTCCGCGCATGTATAGGTGTACAATGGCAGATGGACGCTCACCGATCAGGTATTGGAACATGCTCGTTCCGTCGTGCCTTCAGACTTAAACTAGAACCCTTGGAGGTAATCGCACAGCGAGTAGTAGCAGATGTAAACGAGATGGTGCCGACATTCCCGTCTCCCTTGTTTTCTCGGTATCATCTCATTTACACATATATATAAATTGAAAAACAGGCATCCCAAGAAATATAATTAGACAGGTGAAGTTCTTTGGGAAACAGCAAAATTGTATTGTGAATTTTCGAGACTGGTTCCCCAGCTCGTCTTCAGACAACGGGTGTGCAAAAACAATTAACTTTTAGACTGAGTCTAGCAAAAAGAGTCCATGATTGGTTAAGGTTGTCATCTCGGGATTGGCTGACTCAGTTTGAATCTGTCCTTAACGATTTTGTATGTGGCATCTAAATTTATATGCCGGTTGATGCATGCCTCATCTGAGTGCATTGCCTCCAGGAATTCGCGGCCTTTTCTTGTTTGGCAGGCGCCAACAATGCGACTGTTCTCCCATGCGAATTTATGCTCAGTGTCTAGTGTGTGCATGGCCACCTGGGATAGATGGTCGCCTCTCTTCACCGCTAACTGATGCTCATGCATACGGGTTAAGACAGATTTCCCAGTCTGGCCACAATAAACGGCATCACAACTAGAACACGGGATTTTGTAGACTACACCTTTTCTTTCGAGGTAGCCGACCCTGTCCTTAGGGTGCACAAGCTGTGTGCGTAAGGTAGTTGCCGGCTGGTGCGCTACGTGTATCTGGTACTTTTTCAATTGTCTTTCGACAAGTTCAGATACATTTTTGACGTATGGGAGAGTTCGCCATGTGGTTGGTTTTGGTGCCTGAGCGGCCGCAGCATTAGAAATACCTTTTCCCTTGGGTTGCTGGTGTCTCATGCATTGACGTATGAAGTCATGCGGGTACCCATTTTGGGAGAACAGTTTGTAGAGGTATTTCATTCCTGCTCGATAACTTGTTTTGTCAGAGCAGTGGGTTTTGGCTCGATTCAGAAGGCTGTAGACTGTGCTCCGTTTGTGAGAGACAGGGTGGTTACTCTCAAAGTGTAGGATGACCTCTGAATACGCTTCTTTGCGATAAACTGATGTCTGGAGTGTTCCATCGGTTTTTCGACGTAAAAGGACATCCAGGAATGGGAGTCGTCCATCGACCTCTGTTTCCAAAGTAAATGTAATTCCTGGAAATATGGAGTTAATATTGGTATGGAGCAGACTCAACTGATCTTTCTTGACGATGAAAACAATGTCATCTACGTATCGCAGCCAAAGTTTTGGATTGACTGTGGGATGGGCTATGCTCTTGCAGAAGCATTATTGCAGAAATTAGAGAGCATAGCCCTTCCCACAGTCAATCCAAAACTTTGGCTGCGATACGTAGATGACATTTTTTTCATCGTCAAGAAAGATCAGTTAAGTCTGCTCCATACCAATATTAACTCCATATTTCCAGGAATTACATTTACTTTGGAAACAGAGGTCGATGGACAACTCTCATTCCTGGATGTCCTTGTACGTCGAAAAACCGATGTCGGTTGTGATCGGGAATATTAATTATGACAGTGGGCGCTCGCCGACGACCGACAGGACAACGGGCCCGTGACTCAATGGTAGAGCGTCAAACTCCATGACCAAAGATCCCGGGTTCGAATCTCAAGTGATCCACACTTGGGGTTGGGTATGACTGGCTGATGACGGCTAATAAGCCAGAAATGGCCATTCCGGTCCCCCTTGTCTTTGTCGGTATCATCTCATCTATGTCTACTACTAGTCGCTGTGCGACTGCCTGCGAGGGTTCTAGTATGAGCCCCAAGGCACAATGGAACGAGCATGTTCCGTAACCTGATCGGCGAGCGCCCACTGTCATAAATATAGATATATACCGCACGACTTGGCAATTGACTGCGTAGCCCAACGGCTACAGGACAATCCTATTGGTATCCCAGCGCACCACGTTATAGAACTGCTCCAACTGTGCCTTAAGAACTATTGTAAGTTCGACAATAAGTACTACCAACAGGTGAAGGGAAGTCCAATGGGCTCCCCAATATCCGGTCTACTCGCCGAACTAGTGCTACAGCGACTAGAACATGAGGTTTTTCAAACTCTCAACCCCAAAATGTGGCTCCGCTATGTAGACGACACCTTTGTCGTAATAAAGAACCGCGACGTCGAAAGGCTACATCAGAGGCTGAATGAAGTCTTTCCGGCCATACAATTTACCCGCGAAGAGGCAGTAGGAGACACTCTGTCGTTTCTGGACGTGAAAATACAAAGGCTGGATGACGGTAACCTCGCAACCAGCGTCCATAGAAAAGGGTCTGATTCTGAGAACATCCTCAATTATGGAAGCAATCACCCTGCGGCTCACAAAAGAAGCTGCGTCCGAACCCTCTTCCACCGGGCCTACCGGTATTGCAGCAATGAAGATCTGCTGAAGAAAGAACTAGGCTTTCTATATCTGCTATTTCGATCTAACGGATACCCAGTCAGTTTCGTGAAGAACTGCCTCAGACGTCAGGCACAACCTCGAGACCCCTCCTCAGATGGAGAAACCGTGACGCGGAAATTCTTCTCCCTGCCCTATATGCAGGGGACCTCAGAAATGATCGCCCGTCAGTTAGGTCAGTTCGGTATTCGCGTTTCCCACAAACATGCATCCTCGCTGCGCACAATCTTAACTCGAGTAAAGGATTCTATCCCCAAAGAGGAACAGACTAACGTCATTTATCGCATCCCGTGTGCCAATTGTCCCTGCGTATATGTTGGTCATACAGGACGACGCCTGGGAACTCGTATTAATGAACACAAACTAGCTGTCCGTCGCCGTGATCCACTGTCCCTCGTCTTTGCGCACGCACTCCAGTGCGACCACCGTTTTAATTGGGATAACACCGAGGTCATCGCCACGGCCAACACAAAACGGGCGAGAGAATTCCTAGAGGCATGGCACTCTAATGCGGATAGCATCAACCGCCATGTTGACCTAGACGTCCATTATGAGGGCCTAAGATCACGCCTCACTAAGCCGAGCCCCACGCCGCATCAGCAGCCGCTAATCCAGGCGCCCGCAGTTCTGCCAACCTACCGTTCTCCCTCCCCTCCAACACGGCAGCCGTAACGGTTCCCCCCGCCCCCTTCCTACCCTCCCGGCTCAGAACCCAGCATGACTCCCTACCCGCATCCCTCCTCACACGCTAGTAGTTCGTAAGCCAATGTTTGTCCTGTCTCGTCTATTAGTCTAGCGTGACTGTCTCACTCTCTCTTTTCTCTTCATTTCGTCTGACGACGGGTTGGTGTTACCATTTCGAAAATTCACGAGTAAAACTCGATTTTTTCCGAAGAACCTCTTCCTTTTTCAATATATATATATATATATATATATATATATCAATCAGGAATGGGCGCACACCGATCTATTGGCTTCACAAAGCAAACAAGCTCCGTATGTGTGGCAAAGGTCACGAACAGGCAACCAATTACCAAGCCGAAGTCGGCAAAGTCATAATAGCAGCGAGGAGGGACGACAGAGAATGCGGGTAGATTGATACAGCACTGTTTCGGGCTTATTCTGCCTTCATTCAGCCAATCATAACCCTGACCACCAGCAGCTGAGACCAGAAACGCAAACATGCGCACAGACGCACCTGGCGCAGTCGGTCCACCACTGAGGCCTACCAGATGGGTCATAAGCACTTCATCGAACCGAAGTGCTTATGACCCATCTGGTAGGCCTCAGTGGTGGACCGACTGCGCCAGGTGCGTCTGTGCGCATGTTTGTGTTTCTGGTCTCATCTGCTGGTGGTCAGGGTTATGATTGGCTGAATGAAGGCAGAATAAGCCCGAAACAGTGCTGTAT
>CACRXP010000135.1:102967-187717 GCA_902702965.1 Spirometra erinaceieuropaei | reverse complement strand
TCTCCTCAGGTCCCAACGTGACCACCGAACGTTTTATCGTTCGAGGTCTGCACTTTGCACGCCATTTCTGCAAAAGTGGCAGTGGCCATGATATCTGGATCTGTCATAAACAGAGGTTGGAATCGCCAAGTAAGGAAAGAAGCCTTTTCTGTAGAATAGGAGATCTATAAGCTTATACTTTACGTACGGCCATTTCTGTCGTGTATTATGAGTGTTTCTAGAGGTAAAAAGAGCATATTCCTAGCTCTGGATGTCAGCATCACTCACAGACCCTGGGCTACGTGTGCAGTGTCGAATCATGTCGGCCGAAAACCGACGAAAAATTGGCCGTCTGGGGTCGTCTTATGGATTTCATGTTCGATTACTATTTCAAATTGAGAGACAAAATTAGATAAGCTGGCAGGGCGAAGGGACGCAATGCTTTCTCAGGCTACTGTCCAGGCCCAGTGGTTTCGCGGGTACTTTCCAGAGTGTCCAGCAAAACGACAGAAGCAAACGGGTATATAAAGCTCAAAACAGATTTAAAAAGACCGCACCTCGAGCTCCAGTCTTAGTTGGAGATTATGTAAAACGGGAAAGGTGACTGCTGTTTGTCGTGAAAGAACCAAAACTATCATCTTTCTTAGCAGTTTTTGTTTCTGTTGGTTGACTCTGGTACTCCTTTGACATCTTTACTCAGGCCGGTGATCTGACGACCTTCAGGGCCTCCTCCTTCTCCTCCTCATCCACATCCTCCAATTTATCCCATTTAGTAGAGACTGCATGTCTCCCAGGTCAGGATTTTTGAATCTTGCCGGTTTCCAATCGGGATCGGTAGTAGCGCGAGGGACCGCCTAAGGTTGTTTCAATTTGAGAAAGTCCTCCAAACCACTGATTTTGTCTCTTTTGGAAGAGGTTGCAACACATCACCAAAGGGGCTCACACGTAATTCTCTCTTTTATGTCCGGTGCATGTTTTTCTATTGTTCACGTATCTCCTCCATGGGCAGATTTATTAACACGTATGGCAATAGCGGCATTCTGTAACTCACGTGCTGTTAATTAGGCTTTGATTTGCGTAAGTTGCATGACACATGCTTATAAATTGACCCCATTTATGGCGTCCCTGGATCCATACAGTCGTTTCTTGCGGTCAAGTGGCGAGCAAGGCATCTGCATCTGACGCAATTGACTAAGGTTGTCAGGATAGTAGTGCGCAGGGTTCACACAACGTCTGGCTTTCACGTGGTAATAGTAGTTTTCTCTGGTGTTCGGAGGCCGCACAAGCGATTTAGGCAAGGATGGCTCGCTTTTGAACGCACAAGACAAAGGTCATGAAGGCAGGGGACGCCCGTTAGACAGTGCTCTTGTCTAGAAGCTTGGGTCTGGTTCATTCCTGAAGACAGAATATTGACAGGCGAGAATTCGACCGCGAAATGGTGATGCAGATTTTATGAGGGCCTTTACACCGATCCTGCCCATACGCGCAGGCTCTCGACCGCAAACAGTTTACTAAAGCCGCCGTGTTTAAAAACCGCAAGAGAACGCATGCTCCCGGATAAAAAAAAACATAGGACCGGTCCCATGATTACAAATCGCTTAACATTACTGGAATTGCAGCTGGGAGAAGATTGAAAATATTTAGCCCCATTAAAAAACCATGCAATGAACGTTAAAACGAATTCACGTCGATAAATCCTCAGTAAAAAAAATTTTTCACGATCTCCCTGAATGCCATTCATGTCATGCAGAGAACCCTGAGAACAAAACACTCACAGCACGCGTTTTCGCACCATTAATTTTAGCCTAGTTCACACTTTTAAATGGCTTTTACCTTACTATCGATCTACAAGAATTATGAAGTGCGCGTCATTTTCCCGAACTTCGAAAAAATCGCCAGGCAGAAGACGAGGTAACGAGTATACGTAACTCTTGATAAATTCTCTTTAGGCAGTATGATTGTGTCGGAAGGGGGTAGAAGCAAAAACATGTCAGTGCTAAGAGAAATCGATAAAAGTTCGCCGTAAGACAGGGGCGAGGTGCGCGAATGTGGGCGGGGGTGGGGTGGGGGATAATAGCAAAGCCAGGGTCAGGGTAAAAGCGGAAGGGAGCAGAAAACTGCATAGTTAGGGTCGACTTTTAGCCACAGTAGGTGCGGAGCCTGAACGTGGTTGCTCTGCGCGCATAAAATCGGTTTTCCTAACCTGATGGCGACCGCTTCTGCTGTTGCTAACAAACGCTGGTCCAGCAGCTTAGGGTAGCTCGATGGGACCACATAAATCATGCACAATGCTTCGCTGGGATCCACACGGTGTCCAGAATCAACAAAATGCGCGAGAATGGCCCTGTTTATGCTCCTATTTTTGCCTTTTTCCAACTAAGCCGGGAAGACTTCTCATATTCTCTTAAATAGACGCCGATTCGTGCGACAACTATGATCTGCTCCACAGGAGCAAGCAAAGGAGTAGATGCACACTGAGATGGTCGGAGTTGGCAGCCTACCCTTGCCTTCGCCGCGTAAAATAGAGTTAGTAGAGAACAGTATTCGAACCCTGGCTGCTAGAAAGGTTTGTGAGACAGCTTCAAAAAGGCGTTTTCTTAAGAGTTTGTTCGCAGTGTCTCCTTGAAAAGAGACTTTTAGGAACAGTGTATTCTTTTCGGCAGTCAACGTAATGGATCCTTTCAGTCGCTCAGCATTATTCTTTGCGAACACCCGTTTTCGCGAAGCAAGTCCTGAACTTTTCTAAGCTCCTCCTCGATGCTACCCGCAGAACGAATTGCTCTAGTTCTTTGTGACAAACACCGGGCCAGATTTCATTTTTGTTGGAGAAGCACGAAGCTGGCGAAGTTTTTGTATTTTCGAGACCAGGGTTTCTTTTGATAGATCAGTTCTTCATCCCCAAACGTATGGCGTAGATCAGGTTTTTTATTCAGTATGCTGTCCACAATTACAATCCCTATCCTCCGTTGGAAGTATTTCTAAGTTCTCCTGCTGTGAGACCAGCGTGCATATCAGAACGGACCCTCACGATGAAGGGCTTAAAGGATGTTGGGACTGACGTACGGAAAGTCTTGGACGCTGGCTGAAACAAATGCACACATTGAAACGAATGGGTGACCTACATTGAATGACCGATCTCATGAAATGTTAGCTGGAATTCTAAAATGCGTTTTAAATTAGGAAGAATTACTTAGGCGCGGTTGTAATATTGATTACCTTGCGACATAATCCCATAATATTTCGGACTTGGCAGGATGTCAGCTTTTGAATATACTGATTTTCAATCCCCTGTTGGAACCGTACTTATTAAAAATGGCTACCTAAGTAGCATGCATTTTTCACATTGATCTTCGATGCTCTTGCAAATTGAAGTATATTTTATAGAAACTGCTAACAAACATATGCTTTCTCTCAATCGTTTGACAGAGATGGACATCATCTTTATATTATGTACTTGAAGAAGAAGTGAAATATGTTATTAAAAAGTTTTCTAATTCCCGAATAATTTGGAGCCTGATCAGTCGTTGCATTAGCGCTTAGTGATTTCAGTCTATAAGGCGCATACGTTCTGCGTAAAGAAAATCGCATATTCTTCCATACCTTCAAGAGGATACCAAATAGGGTCCACAAAATTTGGCAATGGCTACGGAACACGTTGTACATTTCATGAGGAGCAGTAGTAAACGGTCAGCTACGATGCGGCATGAATGGAAATTGCAAGGTCTTAAAATTTCTCCTAATTAAAAAATTCTTTAAAACCTATTAACATTCCTTCTTCGAGTATAAAAGATAAGGATGATGTGCTTCTCAATCAAACGACTGAAAGAAAGCATATTATTAGTTCGTAGTTTCTATAAAATATACTTGCATTTGCAAAAGCATCGGAACTCAATGTGAAAAATGCATGCTACTTAAGCCATTTTTATTAAGTACGGTTCCAGCAGGGGATTGAAAATCAGTATATTCAAAAGCTGACATCCTGTTAATTCCGGAATATTATAGGATTATGTCGCAATATAATCAGTATTACAACCGCGCCTAAGTAATCCTTCCTAATTTAAAACGCATTTATGCTACTGGAAGCATAGAGGACCATCTTTACTACAGTCCTGCAACTTGCTACCGATTGAAATTGAGTCTGCGCCACCCTGCACGAAATTTATTTCAAGTTCCTTCTGCCTGGGAAGCTTCGACCGCAGGCGGCATCGCCCGTTAGACACGGGGATATGATTCCTCCCTACGACTGGTGGCCTAACTTTGAATTCAGGCGGGGTAGGTTTAATGTTAGGACCGGAGGACTATGAGAGTTAGTGTTAGAATTAGGGTTTCTGTTAAGAACCTGATTAGAGTCAGGACACCGGAACGGGCGCCTTCCCTGGAATCTAGCGCAAGGCCAGCCGTAGTACGGGAGAGTCCGTAGTTCCGTGTTTGACCGCATCGTCCCCAACCGTAATTATTTTAGCAGCCGGTAAATGCACACAGTGCAGTCCGTTTCCCAAACGGCCACCTCACGGGCTGAGGCGCCCTTTGCCAGCCCCGCCTTTGGAAAGGCATTTTACACAGCGTGAACTTTGGAAAAGGGTGCAGGAGGTTCAAAATATTTTACCTGTTTTAGCGTGGGGAAATCAGCAGAGAAGATCCTAAGGCGTGCTTTGGCAAAATTACGTCCATTCTTTCTCGTCATTTTAAACTCCGGGTCGCTAACAATTCAAAAAAGTCAGATGTTGTACCAGTTTGTCTGATAAAGTGTCATTTGAACGATTAACGGATGTACCCGTTTCTTCAAAGATTGGGTTACTTTCTGCAGGCCATCAACGACATTCTTGATAAATCAGGATGTATATCGACTGCCTGATTGAGACTGTTCGAGTGAAGCAAACTTACTAGGTGGAACAACAGACTTGGTTTTTTAACTCTAAATACTGGCTTCAAATAAAAACAAGCAATAAAATTAACAAATCTTACAATGCCTTTTTTGCGGCTTAGGAACACACAGACATGCCGAGGACCGGCAGCCATAATAAACAAGTCTTGTCGAGTAACGTGGACTCGAGTTGTGTGAGGAAGTTTGAATGTGCTGACAGACTTGATACTAGATCCTTAATCACGTTTGAGCATTCGCATTTTTTCCTAGATCGTTCGTCGTATTTTTTGAATGACGACATATATTCGGGATATAACGGATGCTCAGAGAAGACTTGGGTTTTGAGCGAAAATCCCAGTTGTATAGCATACATTTTCCCTCTTTTTATTTTTATGCAGGGACAAATATTTCCCTCAAACTGAATTTACTAAATCCTTAAATGTGTCGAAAGATACAAAGCATTGCTGATTATTCGCAAACTGGCACCAGCGAACGGACCCCGGTTCCGAACGTCTCTCGACGAACTTAAAACATAAAAAAGATATTGAAAGTAATATTATTTTTTGGAAATAACGTTTTCTAAAATGGCGCAAATTCCGAAAACGTTAATAAATTGTTGTAAATTAGCAAACCTTAGTTTTAAATGCTCAGAAAGCATGTCAATGCGAAAACTGAGTAAACAAAACAACACAGCATAATACCTTTCAAAGAAATGATTGTCAGTAGGCGCTATTGCTACGTTTTAAGGCATAACATTACACATAGAAAATGTCTGGCCTCCCTAAAATAACATACTCATCACCGTAAGTTCCGTTTGGTAGAACCCTCGAGTGTAGATCAAGCTTCTCTACTAGAAAACCGCTCATGAATACGTAAACTCAATCAAAGACAGTCATTAGCATAGGAAACCGCCAGAATACAAGGTCATGTAAATTTCCGCTCATATTTGCTAACATTTTTTTGATAACATTATTTATAATTGTATTCCGCTTGTATGAAGGACATTTTCCGGAACGTTCTAACCGGTAGCGTCCGAAGGACTGTCTACCGAAAGAACACCTGATCTCGACAATTCACGAACTTCGCCAGTTCCGTACCCCTCCAAAAAAACGAAATCTAGTTCGTTTTTCGGTGGAAAAGGCTAGAAAAATTTGTTCAACAGATAGTATCGAGGAAGTGTCCAGAAAAAATCCAGGACTTACTTCGTGTAAACGGGTATTCTGGGTGGTGTATCGCAAAGAATATTGGTGAGTGATCTGAAAACCCATCCCACTGACTACCGAGAAGGGCACACTATTCCTCAAAGTCCGTTTTCAAGGAGACACTGCGAGTGAACTCCTAAGAAGATGCTTTAGTCAAGCTGTCTCACGAACATTCCCAGCAGCATCTACTCCCTTTCTTGCTTCTGTGGGACGCGTTATATTGGTCGCACGAGTCGGCGCCTATCCAAGAGAATACGATAACACCTCCCAGCATGGCGGGGAAAAGGCCAAACTAAAAGTACAAGCATCACCATCCTCGCGCATGTTGCTTATTCTGGACACCGTGTGAACCCCTGCGAAGCATTTCGTATGATTTATGGCGTCCTGTCGATCTAACCTATGCTACTGGGCCAGCGCCTGTTAGCAACAACAGAAGCGGTCGCCATCATATTAGGTAAACCGATTTTTTGCGCGCAGAAGAACCACATTCAGGCTCCGCAACTACTGTGGCTATAATGTAGCGGCCGAGGACGTCAAGGGTAGCACACACCGCAGCAAGGAAACGCCGAGAAGAGATCTTGGCCGGGGTAGACCTGAACGGAACTGTTAGCATTTCTTGATACACATCCATACAGAGAAGAAGAAGAAGAAGAAGAAGAAGAAGAAGAAGAAGAAGGCATGTCGAATAAGGGATAAAGTGTAATATGACGAGACTGCACGGGGAAAACGTTTAATAATCGTAATTGTACAGGAAGGATGGTTACATCTGTAGAATGACCTGTCTGGGTGGAGAGACGATGCCTACATGCCAGCTAGTAAACCGGTGGGGAGTGCAGCGCTGGGGGCAACTGCAGGGGAGGGTCGAGGGAGTGCCGATGCAGCGAGGAGGCGAGCGGTACGGACGATACGTTACGTTACGGTACGACGAGGAAGAAAGGGATCGGCAGAAGAGAGAGGGAGGGCCACCGGTTATCTTCACCGACACGCGACTACGCCATCTCCACCCTAGGTCCCCGCGCGGAAAAGTGTTACACATTCAAACAATTCTGTTCAAGTCCAGGGGCGTTATAATAAGTCGGCTAACGATGCAGCTCTCTGCTCCCTTCCGCTTTTAACCTATCCCTGGCATTGACTAATATTACTTACCCCCCCCCCTCCCGCATATTCCTACACCCTGTGAATTTTAATCGATTTTCCTCATCACTGACATATTTTCACTTCTACCTCGTCTCCACATTAGTGTTCTGGCCTGGCGAGAATTTATCGAAAGCAAACGTATGTTCGCCCTTGTGGATACCTAAAGTCGGGCGTGCAGATTTTCGTCGCCACGTTGCATGAGATTGGTCACATACTGAGTGTGGCTGCATCAGTTAGCTGTCGAAAACATACTGTCTGCTTTCGTGGGGCATGCTGTGTGAGCGTCAGTCAGTGTATGCCGAGTTCATATTCGTCGCCATTCCGGCAATCAAACGGATGTCGGCCATGTCTTCCCGATCGTGATGCGGATGGCGGCAAGGCGGTTGAAGCTTCTGAATGGACAATAGGTGTTCGCAGCTGGCCAAGCAAAATGCGTTTTTCCAGTCCCAGCAATTGTGCTGGTTAAACCAGACAGTGACTGTTTAGTCAACTGCACATGCGACCGGCTAAAAACCACGGTCAGATGTGGTTATTTAGCCGCACCTGAGGTAAACAGACCCCAGCCACCTGTAGCACGGGACCGGTGGTAATAGGGGTTTTTACAGATGGGGCCGGCGAACGCACAAGCGTCGAGGTCAAGTAATTGTATGCAAAAAAAAGCGTTGGGAATGTGCGGTTATACTTTGGGTGGTTAAGAAATAGTTGTCCTAACTCCTAACTCTAATCCTAACCACAACCCCTAACCATAACTCTAACCCTTGACCGCAGCCCTAAACCCTAGTTCTGAAACATCCAACAAGAAAGTTAAAAGGAGACGACAGACCGAAAGTCAAGGAGGACCACCGGCATTGGGCCAACAAAAGGTAGACACGGCAACAAGGAAACAAGGCCGCCAACAGAACACGCACCGTAACGCCCAGCAATACCGTGCCAATGTAGTCACACCAATTCGAAATAATTAAGTAGGTCGATTGTATCGTGTCCATCAGGTGCGGCTACATAATAACATCCTAGCAAAAAAACAATTGACGTCAGGAAGCGATCTGTAGTCCACCAGTCCCTTCTCCTTTGCAAGCAAAACCACGGTATTAACTTGAGTAAGACTGATTTTCCCTCTTGCAAACTGTCAATAAAGGCGGGCGGAGGCGTTGACGGAATCCACCTAAAAATAGGGTTTTTTCAGTGGGATAGCATGCGGGCGGCGTGCTAGATCGTGTTTGACCACGTGCGAATCCTCCTTTTAACGCCCACACACCGCAGGCTAACACCTCGGCAGTGCTATTCTGGCTTTCATAGCAAGCGTTGTTGCGCTGACGTAAAATGAAAAGGTGGGTCAGGAAGATTAAATTTAATAGCTAGGAAAACATGATGTTTCAATTTGGCCCGTAACTCTGCTACTGCGTCATTCATTTCATTGCAATCTTATTGCTTGTAAACGATGTAGCTTATCTCACATATCTGGCGCGTCAATTTACACACTGTAATGGTTCATTTTTCATGCCACTGAATTATAAGTCGGGACTGAACGATAAGCTCCCAGTCTGAAATCAGAAGATAGACCTTTTGACTCCATTTGACGGTGTAAGTTATCCGGCCATGCCAAGTATCACAACAGTCAGACATTCATAAATTCAAATTTGCTTCACAATGCTAATGTTAATGTGATAATGCAATTAGACAAACTGCGTAAAGTGCTCTGGGTCAGATGTGGTTATGTAGCCCTACCTGAAGTAAACAAACCCCAGTCACCTATAATACGGGACCGGTGGTAATAGGGGCTTTTACAGGTGGAGCCGGGAAACGCACAGGCGACAAGGTCAAGTAGTTGTATGCAAAAGAAAAGTCATTGGGGATGCGCAATTGTATTTTGAGTGGTTGAGAAATAGTTGCCCTAACCCTGATCCCCAACCCTAGCCCTTAACCCTAACTCCTAACCCCAACCTCAACATTATTGTGTCCATCAGGTGGGGCTACATAACCATTTCTTACCGTGCCCTGAAACTCTCTGCACTTTGCATCTATTTTCTTAGCCTGGTCATGAGCGCAGTAATAATCTAAGTGCGTTCCAAGACTACTTTCTTCCTGGATCGTCTTCCCCGACAGAACTCCCGTCTACTATAATACGTTCGTCCGAAATTATTGGACGATCGATGGATACGGTGTGTGAGACACGCCTGTTACGCCTCATGGGTCTTAACCAGACATCACATCTGGACGTCAGTGAACTCAGTGTGGTTATCACGTAACGTTCACAAGTGACATCGACAGGTTTAAAGTCCATCCCCCCATGAGGTGTGAATGTTGACACCGTGCCTGCAGTTCCTGCGCCCGTTCGCGTTTCGGATAAAATTCCATCGGTAAGGACCGCTGTCAAAATGTTTAAGGGAAACAGGACTGATTGCCAAGCAGATTCACGATTTGGAATCTTCGCATTTTGCAATCGAATCACGGCAGCTGATTGAAGGCCACTTCTAGGTAACCTTTAATGTTTGTTATCGCTGTCTACGGGGCGCAAAACATCAACCGACTGGGAGAACGTTCGAGCCAGTGAACAGTGCTCAAAAATCCCGTAGGTGCTCATGGTCTAGGAATCGCTGTCTTTCTACGACACAGACGCGTGAACTGTGCGTCCTATTTTGTCCTGACTGCCAGCAACACTTCTAGAAGTTAGCCAACGCATGCAGAGAGTAATCAGGCACCATACGACGGATAGTATTGAAGCCAGAAGAAGAAAAAGAAGATGCGATCACTGGAGCAATCAGTTTAGTGGCCTGATTTTTCGGGATTCTCACTCGAACCCATCAACAGAGACGGTTGCAGATAAAGGTAGTGGAGGCAGTATTTATAGTGCGTGACACTCTCACACATGTGAGAGGTACGCCACTCAATCCCCGTAGTGTGAAGTCCTGGTGCTTGTGTTTGGGGGTCCAGATCGTGCACGTGGCGCGCACAGACAAGGTCACTAAACTATGTCAGTCACCGCGCCCATTCTCCGCTCCAGTCAACTGACAGACTCAGACAGCGGCTGAGGCCTGGGAATGGGAAGGGAGCGTGACTGCGACGACTCAGCGAATTTTCCTTACTATAAACAATCTGACACGCTTGAAGCTATCACAGTGCGCCAAAACCCTTGGCTTGGGACTTTGCCAATTGACGGGATAAAGTGGACCTCGCAGTCGGCCCAGTGCCGTGTATTTGTGTAACGCGGCCGGCTGATGGTCTGAGAGTCAGGCTGAAATGGCTTCGTCTTAATGTGGCCTTTATGACACTTCCACTCAGTGGGATCTGGGCCGGGTGTGGCGGCACGCCTAGGTGTGGCTTCGGCCGTGCCAGCCTCCATTCTTTGTAGTTGGTCAAACATTTGGTTATTTGATGTGTGGACCAGGGGGTGTGGAGTGGTTTACCAAGGTACGGACTTGACCGTGCCATCCACCTGCGCCCTCCCCCGTCACCGGCCTTCTTGACTCTGTCTTGACACCGGCTCTAGGTGGGGAAGGAGGAGAGTGTGTGGTAGATGCTGCGCAAGTCTACACTTAGTATAAACCAAGCCACCGGCAAATCACTGTCCCTGCTCCTCTCTGCTGTAGAGCACACGGTGGACATCGTCAAAACCGACGGTCGAACTGTCATTTATAGTATGTAACTGCCTTGGGACCGCATGCGTACTATAATTAGCAGCTGCTAATTATAGTACGCATGTTCCAGTGATCACATCTTCTTCTGAACTGCTTCCTGGAACTCGCCTATTCGCTTCTATCGGCAGTTTCGAAGCCGCTGAAACAATAAAATCTTGCATGGACTTTTCACTCTGAATGCAGAAGTCAACTTGCCTGGAATTTCTCCAACAATCCTAAAGACATTAGTTCCTTTTAATAGGGAAAGGACTGATTACATTGTCCGCGATCCTATATACGTAGTTCTGACTCGCGACGAATGCATTAGTATTTATCCAACTAGACAGTTAGTGTGCGTTTAAGATAAATCCCACTTAACGCTGCGATGTCTTATGCAAAATAATAATAATAACAATATTGTCGACCTAATGACTCCATAAAACCAGTGAAGACCGTAAAGTGCCTGCAAGCTTGAAAAGCTATTTCCTCTATTCTTGGGCAATTCGAACCGGTTCGGGAATTAGGCCCTATTATGTTTCTTATTTTTACAGAGAGTTGTATTCGGTAAACTCATAATTTTAGGCTACCAATGGAACTCCCGTCAGTCTTTTGGTAATGACTGACTTCTGCATAGCCGGTGTAATCCCCAAATTTGTTTCTAAAAGCACCGACAACAAAGACCAGAAAAACACCTCCTCAACCAAGGAGCGGGAGAGATCATAAAGAGTTTCAACCAATCCTAAAAGAGCACTTGCTCTGCAATAATTTTAATGTCTACTGACTCTACTACGACGTCGCATGATAATTTTATTTGGCAGGTTTAACTAAGGCCTCGAGCAACCAAAATACCTCAATAAAAGGAGAACTTCACCTTTTCGAAGCGTACCTCGTTGAATAAAAACGCCTAGTAAGACGCAATGATCTGAAACAAAAACACCAAACACCCGCATTATTGCGAGTTCCGACATATCACCTCTACATTAGTCTAGCCATTTGAACGGTTTCGGCAAATCTTACGACCCTTCTGAGTTTTGCTTTTTAAAGACGACCCGAAGTTCGTTGATTTTGTATAATTGCCCTACTGCGGAAGCACTAAAGCCACGATAGCTCCCGTTAGCTGACAGGCATGGAGGAAATGCGGAAGTGGGCTCAATTACGTCACCTTGGGCCTTCACCAGTACATTTATAGGAAAACATGTGACGCGCGATACGTGTTCTGCTGAGCGGAAGACGAGATTTAGGGAGGATGGGGGAGGAGGTGCGTATTCATTTCCTGCTGCAGATGTAAGGAGTTGGCGGGTGACGGCCGCTGACATCGGTGAGCGAGCTGGTTTGTGATTGGGTGGTGACAGCCGGTGGCATTTCATCTGGCATGCAGTAGGCAGATAATCACAGAGAGCAAGTGGGTATGCGCCCAGAGGATCAAAGTGGGCACGGATTGTTGCCGGCAGACATAATCCTCTGTAGAAGGGACCGACTGATGGCCAAGACGGTACAGAGAAAGTCCTGTCTCTGAGCTATAAGGCTCATTAAGACTTAATCCTGTGATTCACAACACATGTAGTAGAATGTTGCCCATTCTGCGCTCTAAATTGAAGAGAACCTGCACAACGAACAGCTCATGCTAATCAGGCTTGCCTGCATTCAAAAAAATCAAGAACCGAACTCTGTTCTCACGCACCGTTTGGACACCCCGTCAACAGGCAAGTCGACAGGGTTGGTGTGAATGGCATAGGATATTCATAGTCTCGATAAGTACGACATCTGGGAGGTTGCTCGAGCTTCGTTTGCAGCGGAGGCATCCTAATATCAATAACAAGATCCGAATAAAACAGCCGCTTAAAGCAATAGCGCCTGACAGCAGTTTCGGTGATGGTTCAATAACCGCCGCAGTACAGTTAGTCCTGAAGGACCGGACGACCAGGAAAAGCTAGCCGGTAGCCACATTGCAGTCTCCTTTGCAGGTAACAGCTCCTCTCCAGCGGACAGGTCGGTGGTGTTTATTCAGGTCACCGACATCAGGACCTGATTACATGCAGACGCTCGCGTGAACTGCGGTAACCAATCGACATGATATAGTACCCCAAGGACTGACAAAACAAAGAACTGGATGGAGGTACCCAGAACCAAAGTACTATCTAGCTGTATCCATGGGTAGATGGCGCCGCCCCCCCCCCTCGGTTATTCATGTTTGTCAACTCAAAACGAAGTCCCGAATATTTAGGTAAGAAGTAGCCGTGGAGCAGATAGAGCAGGGAAAACCTTGTCGTCCGAGTCGGTGCTGGTTGCAGAAGGGTATTTGCGGGCCTTTAGAGGAGCCTCATGGAATCCGCCAGTCGCCATAAAGATGCTTGAGCGCCTGCGTGTCGATAGTCTGCTCGATCAGGTCTCCTGTACGGTTGTGAATTCCAGGCCCTGTGCTGGGGAGAGGGGGAAAAATTGGAGTTTTTCAAGAACCACTCTCAGAGTGAAATGCATCAGCTGCGAAAATATCACGAAGGTATTTCAGGCCATCCATGAAAGACGAGTGGGGTGGTTTGGGACAGGTTCGTCGCAGCCCAGCCCATGAGATCAGTGCTGTCGCCCACTTCCGACGGGAAAAAAGAGGCGATCGGCTGAAAATCTGGTGGAAGGGGTACCTGACGGATCTACGGTATTTGGTTCTCAATGCTGAAGAGAGCTGATTGGTCTACCCAGGACTGTCATCCATGTGCGATAGTTTGACCGTCGCATCCGACCATGTCCATAGTCTGATCCACAGCAAGGTGAAGCTTTAGTTAGTTTATGGTGAGCGTAGATTTGCGCATCATCTACCGCAATCCCTCCTCCTCCCCACCTAGATCCGGCGTCTAGACCGACGGCGGGGAGGGCGTAAGTGGATGGCGCGGCCGAACCCGCACCTTGGTGCTCCATCCCACACCCCTTAATCCACAACAAACACTTGATAAGGATTTTGACCAATAACAACAACAGAAAGGGCGTGGATGGCTGGACAGCCATGCACACGGCCTGTATGCCCAGTGGGAACGCAAGCACATCTACCGGCAGGGAAGCAAGTGCCAGAGAACTGCCAGTATACACCCGGCTGCGAGTGCCATGGTTTGCTAATCATGGCATAGGAGACACCCACAAACCTTGGGGCCTGTGTGTGAAATGCCATCAGCAACATCATTAAAGCCAACCAGGCTAGACATGATCTCAGTGGCAAAAGTACAGGCGTCCTGGCTTACGCCTGATAAACAACATTCGGGTTACAAAAAACGGCAGCTCGCGATATGAAAGTATTCGAAAACAATTGATTTCAGGGAGGAAATGAATAATGTACAGTGTGCGTGTGCGTGTATACCCTGGGTAAGCAGTACAGGTACGATGTCAAGAGCTGGCTCCGATGGAACCGACGAGGGGTAGGGTTGGGAGAGGGGCGTCTTTGAGGATGGACGGAAGTGAGAGGGTAGGAGTTGAGCACGTCAATTGAGGAGGCACGAAAGGCCATGCAGGAAACTACAAAGAATTAACAAAAATAATGCGGACATTTGTGTACAAATTTCTGAAACTGTATTCACGTTCGCTTCTGGCGGCAACGACAGGTCTGCTCTGGGTGTGGTGGCCCAGAGTGGGGGGGGGGGAGATAACGACTTGTGCATTACGGCTAACAAGCAGGGGACGGGGGGTGGAGAAAGAACAGGTTGATATTTCACTATTTTCGACGAATAGGAGGTGTGCGAGGCTCCGATCCTTCGGAGTCAATTTGGAACTTGACCTCGTCGGCCATTGACTAGAAAAAGGGAAAAGAAACCAAGAGGCAGCGTTTAGTCGGATTTTGCAGACAACATTATCGATCAAAAGCTCAGTTTAAATTCAGCATAAAGGACTTACGCAGACTAAATAAGGCAGTGTCCGGAAACCAAACTCGATTTCGGCGGTAACAGTTAGCCCACTCTAGAAGATGAGGACTCTCACTACTACTACCACCATCACTGTCCGATGAGGTAACTGTTGGCCAGCGAGCATGAGGTAATTTTCAGTGAGCGAAAATTCTGGGGCATCTGACTTCTCTCGTCCAACTCCCCCCCCCTGGACCAATTGTAGTACACAGGGTTTGAGATGGGCGTGTATGCAGTGGAAACTCCCACATCCGAGCGTGGAGCACAAACGTCGTAACCCGCACACAAGTTAAGCCAGCTCTCAGTAGCTCAGAGGACACAGTTGTACAAGATGTTACAGTGGCCGCATTATTAAGGAGTCACTATAGCTCAACCCTAAGCCCGGATGGGGACAGTGACAATGTCTCCAGTCATGGCGTTTAGTGTGTTGTGAGGGTTTTGTAGCGTGTCCTATTCCTCCGCATGAGGAGACTACACAGCGCATCCGTTGTGAAACATATTCAGTCGCTCCTTCTTCTCCTTCTCCTGCTTCCCCTAGAAATTACCTAAAACCTCAGCTTAACGCATGTACGGTCGCGTATGTATCTAACGCAACAACGCGGTTAGCCATTGGGTGTCAGATTCCAAAAATAACAACGGATATGCTGGGGATCACTCCTCCAACCACAAGGGGTTCGAAGCAAACGGGTAAGTGGGACAATCTCAGGTGCTAAAGAAGAATATGCAACGGGGGAGAGTAGATTCGTCTCCCGTTTTTTTCTAAGTGTCATCCTGTAAATCGGGATTAAAGAGCATACTAGCAGTGATGGGTTAACAAAAAGATAGGTGCAAGCGGAACTTCTACTGACTGCGGGAGGTCTAACATTAAAAATGTCCCGGTTCGTAAGCCAACCTTTAACAATCGATAATCTTTGACTTCAGTTTTAAGATTTACAGATGGCCTGAGTAGTTGCCTGTAATTTTGGTTTTCCCTCGGTAAACAATGCGCATAGGGAGGGCAGTAAAACACGACCGGAAAAGTGAGCTTTCAGTGGGCCTATTCGTTTCGGTCGGATGTGATTTGATAGGGCGACGAGGTCAAGTAGTTGTATGCAAAAGAAAAGCTATTGGGAGTGCGTGGTTGAACTTTCAATGATTGAGAAATAGTTGCGCTAACCCATAGCCGCAATCCCCACCCCTTGACCTCAACCCCAACAGTATTGTGTCCATCAAGTGGGGCTACAAAACGATATCTTACCCTCGTTTCTCCTACACTCCCTTCTCCCGTCACTGCAGTCTTAAAGTCGCCACTAATTCACGCCGATCGACTTCTTTGAGGCGGGCTCATTCGTGTGCTGAGACATCTCCTCACAAACAATGCGATCATTCCCTCGGAGCCAATGACAAAATAAAAGGTTTATCATGGGAAACTGGAAAGACCGGAGGTGATAGAGACACCTGTCACCACTCATGTGTAAACCGTTCACCCAGGTTGTAAATCTTGGAGACAACTGAGACAGAAAAACACGACTTTGAAAGCACAAACGGATATCAATGCTCAGTCCCAACGATGAACTCGACCTAGCCAACAAAAGTCGGATAATCCCCAGTCAGGGTGTGATGACGAATGGTTCTATCCCAACAGAGCGCTGTTATTCTTAGAACAAAGTTCTGATTCCTGATGTTTTTGAGCAGGACGGCTCAAGGTCATGTTAATTAAAATTTAGCGTATGAAGAAAGTATTCATTGGATGACCACGGTAGAAAATCTTTGGTGAGAGGAGGACAGCAGATACCCAATCAAAATGTTGTTCTACATACAAACTTTCCAGTTCTTACGTCTCAAAAGGCCTTAGGAGAGACGGGGTGTACTGTGGCACAACAATGTGTGAGGACTGTTGACAGGTCAACAGTCGCAAGGTGTAGATACATCACGAAAACTGAGAAACACTGAAAAAACGATAAACAAACTGGTGAATTTGTCTGTAGCCAAAGAAGTAACCTATAAACTCAAATTGGCCTGAAGACTGATTATCTCGCAGTGACTTCACTCCGAGACAGGGGAAGCCAGCGAGTCACGAGCCGGTCGGCACACCCACCATCTGCATACGCAGCATTTTGAAGCATTCTGGTTCGTCAGATTATTTATTTTTGACAGTGGATAGGCGCTTAGTTGCGAGGAGGGTTTATCCAAGTACAGTCTTTGCACTGGCTTTGCAGTGTTGGATTGGTTGTATGAGCACCGCATATAAGAGGAGGGAGCGTATTGTCGGTAAATCTCGTCACATCTACTGGGCACTTTTCTTATTCTTCGTCTCCTCCTCTTCTTTTTAACCTTCTTCCAGAGACCATTAGGTCTGTTTTAACGTTAAGTGGTTGATTCGGGGTCGCCAAGCCTGCGACATCGTAGAGAACGGCTTCTTTAGGCAACGAGTTAGCAGTGCCTTGCAATTCGCAAAAAATGCTGAAGATTCGTCGTTAACCATCGTTACAGTCACACTGGTGTGCCGCGTACAACGTGTCACGTGTTAGATATGCCGAACCAACAAGGGGGACAGATTTGGGCACGGTAGGTGTTATTGGGGAGGCACAACCATAACAAATGCTACACACATGTGAGGATGTGGTGACACGCCAGGGCTCAGGTTCACGCCTCGTCAGCCACCTGTGCCCGATTCCGTCCCCGGGTCTTCTCGACTCAATCTTGACATCGGGCCACAGATGGGTGAGTGAGAAAGGAGTGTGGTAGATGCGGCGCAAGTCTACTAACACGAGAAACTAACTCCGGCGCAAGTCACCGGCCCTGCTTTCATCCTGCTGCGGGGCACACACACACGGTGGACATCATCGGACACGACAGTGGCACTGTCATAAGCCTTACCGGTACATACAGATCCACCATGGGAGGAACAAATTGAAGAATTTAAGGAAGAGGTGGCAAACATCTGACACTTTCTATTTGGCCTCTAATGACTTCTAAGGGGCAGAGAACGAGGAGGGCTATGTGCTTGGACATAGTGGACAGGGAAACCTGGGGGTCCGAAAGGGGACAGTAATTGAATACGAGCTCCTAGCTGAAAAGCTACAATAGTTGGAATGGGCCTGACACCCAACACATTTCTACAACTAGATAAGACCAAAAGCCATTAATAACGCGCTACGGTGTTTCTGCATGAAATGCAAAATACCCTCTCGGTGGCAGTAGTGCCGTTTTAAGGCCTCCACCCAGTGTGCAGAACTTCATGGACCCCTTGAGCTTTACCTCAACACGAGGCAGGTGCAGTGGGTGGGCCTAGCCCATGAAGTGTCTCTTCGATGAGGAAGGATTACGTAGGTGGAGTTGTAATACTGACTATTATGCAAAATGATCTCAAGATATCCGCCTCGGTGGGATTCGAACCCACGACAGTAAGGGGGAAGGCTTTAGCACAGCCAACGCTCTAACCACCTGAGCTACAAGGTCACACCGGAAGACGTAAGTTTAATGACATTTGGGTGAAGTTCCCCGCCCAGCCAACTGCAACGATTGGAATCCGCCAAATCTGATACAGGAAGCTGGCTGCCGAATCAGGATTTCCAAAGTAATCCGCCTAGAATCCACCAGGCTCATGTAACTCGGCTGTTTTGGCAGATTTTGAATAATTCATAATCCATATGTGATCAAACTCTCGTCTTTGGGGCCTTGTAGTTCAGGTGGATAGAGCGCTGGCTATACTAAAGCGTTCCTCTTGCTGTCGTGGGTTCGACTCCCACCGAGGCGCCAAGTTTCTCACAGTTGGGCCAATATGAATATTTCGGATTGGAAAAAGCTCTCAATTATGGCATGCTTAGAACGTGAAATGTCCATTGATGCGACATCATGCCTGTACCTTTATGAATGAAGGTTCGGTTAGAGATAATAAGGGAATTGAACAAGTTTCTCAAGACCGAGAGATAAACTTTCTTTAGGTATAAAATTCAAAGCGGACGTCACTTTCTGCGGAATGGGTACAAGAAAGAATGGTTTTATTCATGTTCTCAAGTAAGATCTAGGACGTTTGACACGCACGCGCGTGTACGCACGCACCCGCGTCTGTGATTAAAACAACGACAGAAACCATTTTGCAACGGCATTTGGGGTGGGAATGAACACCTGGCTCAGTGTACAACACACACACCCACACGTACACACACAGTGAGAAAAGTCGTTACCTAGCAAACAAAATGATTCTAAAAAGGGTTCTCACATCCGCGATGCTGACTACCGGCAGTACCTACAGCGGGTATAAAAAGCCAAAACATCGACACCAAGAACGGTAAGTGCCATCAGAAACTGCGTCCATCCACGACTTACCAACTGTGGTTCCTTTATTCTCTCATAAAACAGGATGTATGCCGAGGACTGGACGATTTCTCCGAGATCGGTGATCGGAGACACGCTGAGAGGAAAGAAAACCAGATCTTGCAATAGCGTATTAGTAGGGTTTGGTGCATAAAGAAATCTCGTGATCTATAAAACACGGAAAAGAGGACTTGACGGCGTCTAAAGCGCAAGAGAAAAAACCGTCGGTCCAGAGTTACAGTAGATGACCTAACCCATGAAATGTCGTGGTCGGCATTTCAGAGGGTAGCACTGCATACAGTTAGTGTGATTAGTTTTGTTTACTAAACTGATTGGAGGCACAAAAACCTGTTATTAACGGAGAATTCATGTCAAATCTGTGTTATGGAGAGAAAACGGGTCAAGATTAGGCAAAATCTTACGTTTTCTGATGTCCACGTAATCTCCTACGTTATTTAAAATCACATGTCAAAGCTACTTATTTTTACGTGTCGTGCTACAGGGCAACACTAATGTAACCAAGACGATTCTCAAGTAAATCCTATCGAGGAACAGAAAATTGGATTTTACGCTCGTGGATGTCAGGTGGATTCAGGTATGCGAAGTCAAGTTATTTTCGAAAAACAAGGAGTGGATTGATCTTTAAAAATTCTATTTCGCACTTTTGTGACTTTTTTGCCATAAAACACACAAATAAACCTAGTTGACAGCAGTTTGTTTTACCATGCCGCGGATTAGTAGGCGTAAGCAGATTTGAGAAACAGGTGACCAAAATCCGACATTTTCTGTTTAACTTCTAACTATCCTTAAGGTGCATAGAACGACGGAGGGACTGTCTTTGGACGATTGAAACATATAAGGGAATTTAAAAAGTTTTGCAAGATTGAAAGATAAATTATCTTTAGATATAAAATTAAAAGCGGACGTCGTTTACTACGGAATGAGTAAAATAAAGAGCAACAACCCCACCTCTCATACACGGATCACTGTCAAAACCGAGCAAAAACAGTTCCGACGAAGGAAACTAGAGAGTCGAGCTGGATTGTCTGTTTGAAATATTTTCTCGGAATGGTTACCCCAGAGATTTCGTATGTTGATGCATGAAAAAGACAAGAGTCAAACGAGGAAGAACTAGATACTTCCATGCAGACGCCCGAAGCAAATACTTGGGGGACCCTCCCTTACACAAAAATGTGTCTGAACGCATTGAAAAACGCCTGAAAATACACCATATACAAGTGGCTCACTGACCAGCGACTACCTTACTTAGTCAGCTTATGCACCCTAAGGATAGGGTTGGCCATCTATAGAAGAAAGAAGGCATTGATTTTAAGCACTTATAAAAATTGACAGCTGAAGGGCTGCCGCGTGAGTTGTTGGCTAATAAATCCATCAATTGACAAATCACTCTCTGGAGAATAATTAACAATAGAACATTTCCTAGAACAAGGCAATGTTGCCCTAAACTGCCCCAAACAGGCTGGATGACGCCTTTATTCGTCGTACACTAAAAAGTATCATTGTATACCCCTTAAGGCTATTTACATGAAATATCTACCAATATTTTCTTTACGCATAACTAGAAAAAGGATGAAAGAATTCAACCTTCATCATGCTCTCGCTTGCGGTCATCGAAATATTTATATTTCCGCTAATAGCCCGAGCCTGAATCCGATCGAAAACTTTTTTCCGTTAGTCAAAAGGAATTTGAACAAGGTATGAAAATATCTTTCAATGTAGCAAAAGTTGGATTTTTGTGCCTAGTAATTATGTAGACCAAACCACCGTGGACAACTTAGTAGTCTCTATTTCATCCCGACTTACGGCCTTAAATAACTGACCTGTCATGGAGTCGTTTTTGAATTTCATGGTTTTTCGTAAAATGAATTATTTCTTAGCTAATTAATAATACTTTATAAATCCAACTGAGCCTTCTCTTGAAACTCAATCGTTTCTTTAACGCAGTACAACTTTCGTGGATGCGGGGTGGACGGTTCGTGCGATACAAGGATTTTAGTTCGCGGTTCGTAACCTTTCATCATATAGGTCACGAACAGTGGTCGTGGCCGGCAGTATGACCCGAAACAAATATTAACCAATTTGCAGGTCAAGAACTACCGCAGCTCGGATGATTATGCAACCCCTATCCGACGCTTCTTACTAAATCACTGCCGATGCTCTCTTATGATGTTAGCGAGAGAAACACCGATTCGACTACAGGTAGTAGGCATGTGAATGTGTTCTAGACTGATAATTGTAGAAAAATTCAAACGGACACGAAGTGTCTGATATTGGCGGTCAGGACGAACAATACTATTTTATTGCTTTTCCGAAGAAATATCGCAACACGCGTACTGAGGTGGTTGCCCGTTGGTTACTTCTACCATCAATCTGAAATTTGTTTACTTAGGTAAACCCATTCTTGTACGAATAGATGCCTGATCTACAGAGAGAGAGGGAATTCCTGGTGGAGAGGCCGCGATGGACTTCGGTCCGATTAAGTGTTTATGAATCTGTCTGTGGACCATTTGAGCTGTGTGCGTGCGCGCGTTTGTCCTTATGGTCCCAGATGATGGGTAGACTTGTGATTGAGTATATAAGCCTAACGCAGATCTGTGCCAGTCTGACTGTGCCTTTCTAATCACCCTGTCTGATGTACATATATATACACATATGAGATGATACCTACAACGACAAGCGAGACTGGAATGACCATTTTGGCTTATTAGCTGTCACTAACCGGTCATACCCAAACTCAAGTGTGGGCAAATTGGGATTCGGGCCCGGGATCTTTGGTCATAGAGTTTGACACTCTATCATTGAACTGATGACGGCTCATAAGCCAGAAATGGCCATTCCGGACTCCCTTTCTCTGTCGCTGCAGATCGGGTATTTATTCACTCAAGAATGGGCGCACACCGATCCACTGGCTTCCTGAAGCAAACAAGCTTCGTATGGGCGAAAGGAGTCGCGAACAGGCAACTACCTACCAGGTCAAAGTTTGCCAAGCTATGATAGCGTAAACAACACATCACGAATTAGGCACTCTCGAACGGACGCTTTGCTCTGACACAGCAGCAAACAGACAGCTCACAGCAACCTGTCCAGTATACAGGATGGCCCAGTTCTCACAGCTGCTTGACGTCTGGTGTGTGGTCAAAGTTGATTTCATACCCTCAATCCCCACATGGTGGTAGCCCCGACGTGATTTGCACATAGTCCTATCACAACATTATACCCAAGGTCTCAATTTCTTTTTCCGATATAGAATGACGGTGAGGGGAAGGAGTTCTCGACAGATTACGCAAGACAGGTGAAAAGTGTTAAGTAAGCAAATCCCCTCTGACATTTGCATACATTTAGTTTGCTCCAGCTGCTAAGGTGTGCCACTTTTTCCGCCACTTTCAACGTCGCACACACACAGTGCCGACTGTGGTAAGGTTCATTAAAACCAAGCTAAAAATTGGCGTGAAAAGGTTTCCAGTGTGGCAGAAGCATGAGGTAATGAGGCAGACATGTGACTATTAGTTGACCCCCAAGTCAGAATGGCACACGCAGGCGTACATGCATGTACATTTTCTGCACAGGACCTAACCAACAGTTTACTGGTCAGCCAGCACGACTGAGCCCATCAACATCACCACAGGCGAAAAACAAGGACACCTAAATTAGTCGTCCTGAAGCGAGGATACTTACTAGTGACTCAAATGCACACTCAGGGATGGTACACGGAGAACGTTTTACCCATAGGGCGTGTAAGGACGATTGTGTGCGTGATATGAATACGTTTATATGTAAATAAGAGTCTCTTACCGTTTCTGGCAGATCTTTAAAATGGTTCCTGTGAAGTGCAGACCAGCTGCCCGCAAGCGCTAATAGTCGGGTCACGGAGAAGGAGATATGATCGCTGGAACAAGTGTTTTGTGCCCTGACGTCTCAGATTCTCACTCGAATCCATCATCAGAGACAGAGTCAGATAAGGGTAGTGGATTGACCAGGTGTTGAAATATTTACAGAATGTAGTTACTCGGCCGCTCCATGCCTGTTATAGTTGGCAGCTCCCAAGTATATCACGGCTCGACTTGGCCAGATGTCGAAGCATGCCGCTGTCATGCAGTTGCTATGCGTCTGTATGCCGGTCAAGACTACCGACTCCCATGCTCATCGTACACCGCCGAGTGGCTGACTATCGGATTTCGTCATTCGTGTGGACTCTTGTTTGATTTGGCTCGCCGACATTGATACCGGGGATAGTGGTTATCCGGTCGTTCTCCTCGCGCCTACCTAGTTTGCCTAAGCTAAGCCTGAGCACCAAAGATGGAGAGGGGAGGTCGTTGCGCATATTGGGAACCAAAAAACCATGAATCGAGCAGTTCACGGCTCACACGGTTGTTGCCTCTAGCAAGAACTTCTGTTTCGTCAAACTTGCTTGTGGGATTGAATCATGTCTCCTTCTCCGCGGCCACTCCCTTGAACTCGCCTATTCGTTTCTACCACCAATAATCAGATCGGTTTGCTAGACGAGGATGACGCACGAGGGTTTATTGCGTTCGGCAACGAGGTCTATCTGTCGGGGCATGAGTCGCATCTCAAATTAGTGATGAAACGGTTGACCTAATGACCGAATGAATCCGGACGTAGAGCCAGGGCCCTCTTGATCTGGACTGGCTGATAACGGCGAATAAGTCAGAAACCATCTTCCCGGTTCCCCTGTGTCAACTCCCCATAAGCAAACACGGCAACGGAACTTTAAGTTTGCCTTTCCAGCATTGATTGCTTGCTGCAATTATACACCCTGAGAGCCCGCGCCTGAGTAACAAAGGGCAAATGGCGTGCTGGAAGTGAGCGGAAGACATTGTTGGACGCGGTTGCCGATTTTCAGTCAATCTCACACTGCCCACACAGGAGCTTGATTAACAAATGTGCCGAAGTTAATCTCTAGTCGTTCCCCCCCCCCTCCCCCGCCTAGCCAATGAAAATCAAATTTAAATCAGGTGAGTAAATACGACCCTGCGTGATACCACTCCACCACCATGAATACTGGAACCAGAGATATCGATGTACCCTAAAAAACTGAGCCAAAAGGGCCGCATTTGCTGACTACAGAGGGTGGTCCTTTCCGGTCAATCCAGAAGTCAAGTCAGTCAGGGCTGGGGTTTTGATTGGCTGATCACAAGAAGCGACTGTGTCGGACACCTTGTGGGCAAAACAAGGCTCAAAAGAAAATGTGCTGCTGCTGGACTTACTTCTCATCGTCAAAGTTATACCAACCAGGCTCCTTGCTGAAGGGCGGTCTAACAAAACACTTGGCGGTATAGTGACCACGGTCTGTGCAGCCTCGATGATAGACGACGCCGTAGAGCCGGTAGCGCGTATTGTTCAGGTCGTCAGTGGAATCCTCTTGGCAGCAGGCGGTGTCCCCATTCAGGCTAGCCAGAGACTTCGACGACTCAGCAGTCAAGGTGAGACTGGAGACAGATGGGGTGAGACAACTAGCGGTCGTCTGGGTGTCGATGTTGCTACTGGAATGGCTCTTCCGACGCAATCGGCCACTCCGTGATGGTGGTTGAGGAGCAGCGCTGGGGAGAGGTAGTTGTGGGGGCAGACATGTCGAAAAACGATTCGGCCGCCCCGACTTTTCCAGTCGTAAACGGATACGGCTGGGAGGATTGGGTTGGGCCTCGTTGGCTCTGAGGATGGATGGCTGCCGCGCCTCTCCTCCTGTGCGGCGGCAGGGACTGTCGTCCAGACCTGTGGAAGACATGAACACGGAAATCTGCTGAAGCGTAGAATGGAAGGCGGGCTTCTGGCCCAAAACACAGACCGCCTTAACGCCTCTTTGGCCGGCGTGGACAAGTCTAGACCGCTGTTCATAGACCCAGACTGCACTGAATATCAAGTAGGGGAGGAGGGGACGCTTCTTCGTCTCCCTCTCTTCACTACTTCAAAATTGCTCGGGAGAGAAGTAGTTTGTCGTTGCTGTTGTCAACACAAACATCTACTCACGCTCTTGGGACGGGTTACACAGTAGGGTACGATTTCGCAAGCAGAACTCTGACATAAATGCGAAGTGCTCAGCCGGTAAGCGATAGGGGAGGCCGGATGAGTTTGTAATACTCCAGTTACAGTGCGTCAACAAATAAACAAGCCTGTTAGGATGGCATCGTGCCCAGATCGATCCAGATGGCAGGAAAGAAGTTGGCAGTTCCGTTTTGCCTTAGGGTTTAGAGTCTACAGTTCACGAAGGCGGTCACATAACGGCTAACGTGTCAGAGATAGCCGCTTCACTTTCCCTGTCTTTGCTAGAAAATTTTCCAAACAGTCAGCCTCCTTACTGTTTTCCACTAAAAGGCAGAAGCGCAAAATAGACGAATGTCGCGCATTGAGTCAGGATCGGGCTATCGGTTGATAGTGATTCGATTAGTTGACTACTCCCGCAGTAGTAGTAGTAGTAGTAGTAGTAGTAGTAGTAGTAGTAGTAGTAGTAGTAGTAGTATTAGTAGTAGTAGTAGTAATAATAGTAGTAGTAGCAGTAGTAGTAGCGGCAAAAACAGTGCCTTACCATGCACTTTGATCGACAATCTTGGGCATACATAGGAGAGTAGGCCAGAGAAAATCCAACCCATCGCGGGAGGGCGGATAAAATGTGCGGAAGCGATACTAATTATGATAGGAATGGGTTCATTTCGGTCTTAGAGGATCCGTTGAGCTTACAATTCAGATAGCCGCGCCGAATTCCATGTTTATTCAATCAGATTGCAGTAACAAGTTGACAATTGCGTATTCTCCATGATTGGGGAAACCGTGAACTAGGGCTGGAAGGGGTTTCAAAACTCGGTCTATTTAGCATCCGATAACTGAACCAGTCATTTGGAAGTTCTCCATATCTGGTCAAAGATGGGAAAGCTGAAAAGGGATAACCTCCTTCCGTGGATGTGATAACGCCATATGTTGGCCGTTGGAACTGTCAGTGGAACTGCACATCACATCGGGCATTATCACTGAGGAAGTCGAATTTGCACAAGTTTAAAAATTGACCATACTGTCACCATTGGAGGGTCTGATTACTTTTATGACTGTGCCAGAGATCTCATAGATGTTTTACAAGTCTTGCCTATCCTCTCAAACTATACATAAAAGATGGACACAAAAGCGCGGATCCAGGTCGAACACGTACGGAAATCGAATACAAACTCGGCTTTTAAGATCCTCATTTATGCGTGAAATATGATCGACAAATCCCTATGTACTGTCCTTTGAAATATGAGTTTTTGGTTTTAAAGGCAGAAGGTACTTGACCAACATTCAGCAAAAAATAAGGCTCTAAGGAAGCGGTAACAGACCTTTCGTGGTGTATGTCTTCAGGTCCAATTCAAAATCGAAGCCGATGAGATTTCGCCGCTTGTTGTAAGAAGAGGACGAGTCGAATCGTAGAAATTCTAGCCAGTTCAGTCAGTTAGGGATAAGACAGAAGAGAACTACCTATTAAAATAATGCATATCGACCGAAATCTGTCGGTTTTATACGCAGGGGGAAAAGATCTAACAAAACAGTCCAACCCTCGTTACCGACAATGTATGCCTCACAGCGTGGCGGGCGACGGGACGGTGACTTGCGCGTGAGTTAATTTCCAATGATGGCGGACTTGGGCTGCATCCACCGAACCCTCCCCTGGGTCCGGTGTCAAGAATACCGGAGGCGGGATCGATCGCAGGTGGCTGGTGCGGCGTGAACCTGCGCCTAGACGTGCCATAGCACCAGCCTCCGTGAGTGGGAGTGAAGTCCAAAAACGCATTCAGCACCCTAATCTGCCCCCCCCATCCCCCAGTTCGTCCAGCACAACAACCTCATGGCCCGCTGCAAGGTTGAGCATGCTGTCGGTATCCTTTGAAAGGAAGTCTCAGTGCCGTTTCATTTCGGGATCGTAGGTTTTCACTGGAAGTAGTGCAAATCTTGACTTCGAAAAGTCCTACCTCGACTGACGATCAAAAAACTCACATTATCTAAACGAAAGTGATACTAACGCACAGAATTCAGCGTTTCCAGCAGACATCCATGCTCAATTATGGGGCATTTTATTGTTCACGGAAATTGTGAAAAGTGATAATGGGTTCTTTGCTCCAATGAACAGCGAACTTTGTACAGATTCTTGTCAACTGTTCAGACTACGGTAGAGGGGCGCTCACCGATTGTGTTACGGAACGCACTCGTTACTTTGTATCTTGAGGTTCTCGCTCTCGAGTCTCGGGTGTTTCACAGGAGTTGGGTATGACTGACTGACGACAGCTAATGGGCCAGAGATGGCCATCCCAGTCTCCCTTGTCTTTGTCGATAATGTCATTCTACTCATTGTCCTCATCGAGCAGTACGCTCCTCCAATCGTACAACCTTGCAGCCGTCAGTTCCTCAAATCGTTATCGGAAGCAGAGAAGAACAAATGTGTTAAAGACAGTTAAAATTGCAAACTTCGGGTATTCCACGCCTCGGGGTTGGGTATGACTGACTGACGACAGGTATTAAGCCAGAAATGGCCATCCCAATCTCCCTTGCCTTTGTCGGTAATGCCATTCTGACTATACCGTGCGCTTTCGTGCGGCTGCCGGCGCGTTCTATAACTAGAAACATTTTCAAAACCTCAATATCCGCTTTCTTCGAGTAAAAAACGCGAAGATAAGGTGATTTTCTACCAAAAGAATAAAAGAAAGCATATTTCGTGCATGTTTTCTATATCTTTGAATTTATAGGACCGCCGAAAATCAATGTGAAAAAAGCATGCTACTTAAATAGTCATTTTGCCGAGTGTGGTTACTGCAGAAGGTCAAAAAGAAGTGCATTCTAAATCCGACATCCTGATGAGTCCGAAATACTATAGGATTATGTCTTATGATAAGCAATTTAAAAAATCCCACCTAAGTAATCCGTCCTAATCGAAGACGCATTTCAGGATTTCAGCCAACATTTCATGAGACCGGTCACGCACCGTATGTCAGGTACCTTATGATCTATCGATATGGTTGTGGAGCTTCTGTGAATAAGAGGTCTGTCGCCTGACCCCATTCAAGACATGGTTAGCCCAAACAGGGTGCTCGCAATCCTGCAACACCAAGGTCCTCGTCTCTCATGCAAGAATGGGATATCGACTAAGTCGCAGAAATGGGGGAGGGGAAGGGATCGGCCGTCCGTCAGTATCTGCTTTTCGGAGATAGACCGTGGGCTAGTTCTCTCCCATTGTCCGTTTTAGAAGTGTTTTAGCTGACGCGAGAGAGAGGGGGGGGGAAATGAGGCAATTTATCCAGCTGAGAAGGCCATGCATAAATGGTCTACTCGGCAAAATAAACCATAGGGGTCTTCAAAAGGATACGAAGTACAAGGATGTCCGGGAGGCGAGAGACCAGGACTTGAAATTTGGCCTTCGTAGCCTCCTTGCAATGTTCGCAGGTCTAGGGAGAGAGAAGGAGAAAGCGTATTCTCTAACATACAGATCACATGAGGAAAGGACGGTATCAAACAGCTTCTTCATAGCCTGCGATGACCTAATGCGCAAGCTTTGCCCTGCACGGCTATCTATCTTAAAAGGTGTTGGGGAAAAAACCTAAAGTCTTCGTAGGTCTAGAATGGGTGTGATTCGGCCTTTTAGGAATGCAAGCTACAGACTGCTGTAATGGCATCTAATAGCGCGCTTTCAGATTTCCACTGGCACTCCTTTTTGAAAAACGAAACGATATCATCTCCCGCCAAAGTACAGTCTTCAGTGCTCGAGCGCATTAGAGTGGGTGCGATCTGAAGTTATGACGGTAATATTTGTTTGCTGCATGAGTGAAAGAGTCTGTGTAAATATACATTCACGGTTCTCAAGGTAGAGTACCTATGGCGGACCGCTTGATGCACAGTTGACCTAGTACAGTCCGAGCATCGCGACCGACAATGGCCAGCGTGTGCCCCGCAGCAGGGTGGGTACGGGGACGGTGGACTTGCGCGTGAATTAGTTCACAGTAATAGTAAATTTGCGTTGCATCAACCGCACGCTCTCCGTCCACACCTTCCTAGTGTAATCCGAGCCGGGTGTGGCGGTACGCCTAGGCGTTGGTACGGCGATGCCAGCCACGTTCGCACTCTCCTGCATCCGGCCTTCTTGACTACGTCTTGACACCGGACCGACGTGGAGAAGAGGAGGGCAACGGTATAGAGAAGGACCCCACTTAACTGACAGTAGACCGTGGATCGTGTCAAGACCGAGTGAAAAAGACCGGAGGGAGGATTGAGTGCAGGTGGCCGGCACGGAACGAGCCTACATCTGGGCGTCCCACCACACCCCCCCCCCATGTATAGGATTTCGTATGGGTGTGCACAAAATACACTCTGGAAGACCAAGATGCGATCACTGGAACAATAAATTTATTGGCCTGACGTTTCGGATTCTCACTCGAATTCGTCATCAGAGACATTCGCAGATAAAGGTGATGGTGGCACAAGGAGTGCAGTATTTATAGCACGTGGCTGCCGTGGGACTGTATGCGCACTGCAATTAACAGCTCTCGCAATCACCGCTGGGGTCGTAATTGATACGATGGTGGCTTGTCAGTCCGATAACGAGTAGTTAATTGCCGTGATTTCGTCATCCGCGCTGGATACTGGTGTGACGATTATGGTATTTCCGGCATATATATATGGCAGAGGCGCGCTCACCGACCCTATATTGCGCGTCGCTAAGCGGCTGCTGGTTGGGCTCGAGAGAGAACCCTTAAGACACAACGGGAGGAGTGACTTCTGTAGAAACGATCGGTGGACGTCCCTCTACCACGCTTTTTTACAATTGAGTTTGCTAAGAAGCAGGACCTGGGCTGACCCACAGGCTGTGTAAAAAAAGACAAAAAGGGACCTACCGGCTTGTCATCGCCGTCTAAAACCTCAACTTTGGTGAAGGCGTCCAGACAGTCCTTGAGGCTGACGCTGGGTGTGGAACTGACATCAGAAATAGTTGATGAGTCGGAAACGACGCTGCTGACAGTGGAGATCTTTCTGGAGTGAGAATCAGAGTCTTCCTTGGGGTTCTTCGTGTGGGACGGCATGCCGGTGGGAGACTGTTGTTTCAGTCCGGGCGGGGAGGCTTCGGACGCCCTGGGTGCCTCGGCCGCGGGCGAACGTCCGGTCTCCCCTGCCTTTTCCTATCCGTTTTTGGTAAAATAGGAATACATACTTACATATGTTGAATAGGTATAACTTAAACGTTATCTTCGATGCACTGCCATATATATACAAATTATGTAGGCACCGTGAAAGCTCGATGCACTTCTATCGGCACCTGTTACCATACTTCCTTCTAATATTATGTTATAGACTATGGCGCACTTGCTGCCTGCTTGCAGTGAATAAGGGCTACTGATGTAGAATTCGTAAAATATACAACGAAGGTGCGCTCTACCAGCAAAGCTTACCTCAGGGACGCAAAGAGCAAGGTTCCAGAAAAGTTCGTTGCGTGTGGTTAGGTTCTTGCAGCGACAACATCGCAGCCGGGACTGAAGATGACCGACAAATGTCTCTAAAATCACAAAGAAAGTGTATTCAAAACTGCTGGAACATAGCAATCCAAAGGAGTGAGGGGGTCACTGATAATAATAAAGTGATCGCGCCTTCGTCTTCTTGATCTTCGTCTTTGTGGACCGGGGGTTGTGGGGTGCCCACTCTGTCACAACAGGTTCACCTCACGCATCGGCCTAGCCGATCACCTGAGAACCCATCGCACGGAGGTTGCGAACCGGTGCCTGAAACGTCAATTTAAACTCGCCGCAATTGCCTTAGTGCCCCGATTGCCCTCGCACATTCAACTACCGCACAGGTCTATTAGGCCACATACGCCTCCATGAAAACTCGCCATAGAACACTGCCAGCTATATCAAACCGTCACACTTCTTCTCACTAGCACCTGCAGGACATACCAACATCCCCCATCATCGCACAACACAATCATGTAATTGGCACCTCTCATGTAGGTGGGAAGTGTGTTTCTCAGGTCCTTCGCAAAGTGGCTGCTCTGCTGCATTTTTGATCCGAGCCTTAGTGCCCTAAACGCCGTAGCTAGGAAGGTTACCAACTGACGCTTAAACTCAGTCCACGCAGTCAGCCCAATTTTGTGTGTCTGTGTGTTTGTTTGTGTTTAGAGGCTGGCTGGTGGACTGAGAGTCCGGGTGCGATGGCTCCTTCATAATGCGACCTTTGTGGCACTCCCACCTAGTGTGATGCGGTACGACTGGGCGGTGGTACGACGGTGCCAGCCAATTTCGCACTCTCCCGCCTCCGATCTTCTTGACTACGTATTGACACCGGACCTAGGTGGGGGAGAGGAGGGTAACGGTATAGAGAAGGACCCCACTTAACTGTCAGTAGACTGTGGATCGTGTCATATGCCTTCTCCTCAGGTTTTGGGACAAATCTTGGCAACGGTATAGAGAAGGGCCCAACTTAACCGTCAGTAGACTGTGGATCGTGCATTTGCAGGCTGTTGCAGAAATTGCACTGCCAACAACGATTACTTCCCACGCCTTAACTCAAAATCCGTTATTTTGTGAAATTAACTTTTTGTTTATTGCTTAATTATTACTCTCATTATCATTTTCGTACAATTGCGTAAGACAAGACTTTCGGCACAACATCCAGGCAATTTCTGTGTTTTCACTCATTTTGTCAGCTTACTGTCAAGCGCGATGCCCCACCCATAAAACGCCCTTTACCATAAATCACGTATGGTACGCTCCACAATCTACTGACAATTAAGTGGAATCCTTCTCTGTACCGTTGCCAGGAGGAGCGAGTGCGGTAAATGCTGCGCAAATCTACCATCACGATAAAATAGTTCACGCTCAACTCATTTCCCTGCCCTCCCCCTGCTGTGGAGCAAATGGTGGAGATTGTCGGTCATGGCGGTCGGGCTGTTACGTGCGAGCGTGTGAAAATTCAAATATTGTTAAAGAACCGCGGGTTTTCGAGGTTTCAAATGCATAGCTCCTTCGAAATGGAAAGACCAGCGACGGACAAAAATATACCGTGTAGCGGTTGTCCGAAAATAAATACATCGTAGGAAACATGATTAAGAGCGCTGACTGACGGCTCAAATCGTAGTTTGACCATCTGAAACACAAATTATTACGAACACAATATGAGGGGAGGTGGGGACAATGCTGACTTTCGTGTGAGCCAGATTAAGATGGGTGGGAAGACCTCCACCGCCTCAAGACGACTTTTGATGAACCTAGGAGCAGTAGCCGACCCGACCAAAGCCACAACAAGACTGAACCCTCCTACCGACAGGACCGTACGACGCACACTTGGCCAGACTAGCCTATGACTACTCTCACCTGACTTACCCCGCAATGGAAGCGATTACCACGACGTGGCCACTGAGCTCTGAGGTATCGTGCGGCCGCGGATGGGACCCGGAGGCCAGATGCGGTCGACGGGGAATGACCATTTCGCGTAGTTAGGCATTCATTGGCAGTGCCCACGCGGGTGCTCAATAAAACTACTATTATTATTATTATTTGAGGCAACAATTAATCCATCACAAATGTTTCCCCCTCCCTTCCGGACCAACCATGTGACTTCCGGTGGAAGCATTTGAAAAGCGATAGGAGTCTTGCAGTAAGCCGATCTGACCTACCAGATCGCTCATAGGCAGCATCCAGATCCCCAGAAGAATTTCGAGGTTCAGATCGCCAATCCCATAGACGAGACTGCAGGCAGGTCGTGGAGTCATCACTTTGCGTGCGCGAACGTTTGCGCGGCTGCTTTTTCTGCCGTTCGATAGTCTACCAACCATCGTCTGGTAATTAAATCGAGTTTACCACCACTTACCGCACTCATTTCCAGCACAGTGCTCAAACTCCGAAAGATAATTGTGTGGGGGTTGGCTCGATATCCTGACAATGGGGTGGCTTCAAGAAGCCACTGACTCGAGATGGAGCGAAAGGTGGGCATTGAATCATTTACAGACTACTTACAATTATATGTGCGTTTCAAATAAAGACGGGAAGATAACATGGTCGTAACTGCGAGACGTCCTCGTCTAAGAAAATCTGGCATTAGTGGATATGGAAAAAACATGTCACCTTGGTTGCAAATCACAGATTGGGTTTCGGTAGGACCATCATCCTTCTGACCCAATTTAGATGAATAAACTTCCGAACGGGCTTTTTAGGTCTTCAAAAGCTTTCCGTGAGCGGTCTAGCGGCAAAATAAATCGCATACTTCATAGTCAGTCTTTACGACTGCGAGATCAGACATGACCAGCTTGGGCTAATGATGGGCGCAGAAAACTCGCATCTCAAACGGATACCGCGGTTCTCCCAGTTCCGCCAAACCCCGCAATAACCGGCAGTTACTTGCGACCTGCCACTGTTCTACAACGCCACCTCAAGGTCACTGAGCATGCCAAACCGCGCACGAACGCGATTGGTTGGGAAGGCGCAGCACTTTACACGCTACCTCTTCCAATGCATGTCAGCCACATGCGAGGACAAAAGTGAACACGGCTCTGCCTTCCGCCAGAATAAAACAACAGAGCATGCTGATGGTGGCGCGCAGGTCAGTGCTTTTAGACTATTTGAAGTGAGTTCGACAAAAAAAATTGAAGGATAAAATACCTTTCAGGAAGCTTCTCTCCTGCGCGGCGGCCTCAGCGGACCCACTAAAACGGAAAATATTTGTGAACGACGCTGAGGTGGGAGTGATCCGAAGTGCAGCAAAAGAAGTAGTTTGATTTTCAAGTTCTTTTTGCACATATGAGTCGGGAAAAAATTAAGTCACAATTGCGTCAGAATATAGCAAATGGACAATCAGGACGGTGATGTTAGAATGACTGAGACCTTCCGCTGCACGGGACATTTATTAGCCGATTAACTGGGCTCATCGGCCGTTTGTTCGGGCGAGATCTTAAGGGATACAAACAAGTTGTGTGTCTATTGCCAAGTCATCTGACCTTTTGGGATCCGTATCCGGCTTGCATGGGGCAGCGGCTGGCACAGATATGAATAAAAGAAGACGAAACCGCATTTTGGACAGATAATGACAAGTTCCTCTGACTGCAAGCTCGGTCTGCTGAGCCGCATGGGCTAACCAGGACACGTCCTGCGGGGCCATCGCTGAAATCGACAAGACAGCGGTAGATTCTACGACGGCGGGCCCTTGAAGAGGAAGGAGCGGGAACAGCAGTTTTGGTCTTCGTTGTCTGCGGGTTCCACTCAGGAGTGACAGTTCGCTTGTCGTGAACGACGATGTCTACTGCGAGCCCCACAGAGCGAGTGCAGCACAGGTGACTCCACAGAGAAGCAGCTTTGCGTAGCATCCCCGCAGCAGTCTCTCCTCCCTAACACACCTTGCTCCGGCAGCAAGACACTGTCAAGACGACCGGAGATGAACGTGGACGGAGTGGGTGACAAAGCTAAACAGTCCGTCTACACGCGCCACACGCGACCTGACTTCCATTGCAGGCTGGGGGTAAGGACAGCCCGGACTCCGCGTGGGTGGGAGTACTATGAAGGACATGACACGCCCCTGCAGCCTGATTATCGGTTCTGCAGTCACCCCACGCGGACCGAGTCAGCTCATCAGTTGGCAGCTACTCTAGTCACGACCTTTAGTTCGTGAGTGGTTCAGGCGCCTCAGATTGTATTTAGTGAGGAATAAGCTGATTCGACATGAAGATGGGTGTCCTGGGGTCGCTCTCTCTCTCCCATACAGCAGTCGGTGTTCTGGACCTCGCTGGCAGTTGATGGGAAGCTCAAGGACCCGTGTACGTGAGCGCGAGCTCCGTACACGAGTTGATCCCCACTGCGGGTGCCCCAAGAGGCACGGAGGAACACGCTTCCCATTCGCATGAGATGCGCATGTCCTCAAATGCGACGTTTCCCCCGTCACTATCATGCTGACGTATTGAGTCGGGAGGATGCATGATCTGGTGTGTGATGGATGTTGCGTATGTGCGTGAAATTGAGTGGATGAGTGTGCATCTGAGTGGTCGTTTGTCCGCCTACTTCTACCCGCGAGGTGCATGTAAGACGACGACAACGACGGAGTTGGAGTGCGGTCCTCCAGAGTCATGTGATCGTCATCAAACGCGTTGTCCGTGCAACGACTACTGTCTGCTCCATGGGGTGGGGCATTTGGAAGTCCGCACTGCAGAACTGAAGTGTCCTGTACTTTCCTCGCAGAGACTTCTGAAAGTTCGTGTGACGTCCTGTTCCGTCAGCGGAAAAAATATCATAAACAAACGCAAACGCGTACGTTCCGGGCGACCTTGGGGGCTGGAAGTGCATAAACAAGGCTATCATGTGCGTTGTCTTGTAAGCTGATAGCGCAGGACTGTCGCTGACGGGGGCAGGCCATGAAGCCTGTTCAATGTCGGATAGTCTATATTCATACAGCGTATTGATTCAAAGGAGAATTCGTTTCAAAGTTTGCCAGAGAATAGCTGGACATCTTTCTAGACAAAAACCGACGTATCCTTATAGTCAACTAACGTCGTGAGTCGCAAGCTGAGGTCGCATGCTTAAGCACCTTTTTCCATCTAGGGGCATTAATAAAAGTGAGGCAAGTTCATAAAGGGGGCTTTCTGGACCTGGAATTTCATATTTCGCGTCTATGAACATTTTGTGAGTTCAGCTATTAAAAAGCGCATTGCTTTCGAGAAAGTGATTGCGAACTCGCCTTTTAAAATTCTGCGTTACAAACTATTGTCGTGAATCGTGCTATCGATTACGGGACCTTGCTAAACAGGACACATTACTCAGGCGAGGAAAACGTTGGCAGTTTATTCCTTCTAGTATAATCCACGCGACTGATAGTAAACGTACACAAAATCGAGACGCGGAAGGGGTGTAGTGTGTAGAATTAACATTGGAAAATCTGGATTATATAAAAGCAACGGTGTCCTGAAATAAGCAGCGAAGAGAACGAGGCTGCGCGAGCAACTAGAAAAATTGTTTTGCCCATCAGACGTTAAGAGGGTAGTGAGATTTATAAAACGCGTCCATTGAAAATGCCTAATTTGATCGTAGTTAGGAAAAAGAAATAAAGCATTCAGACTATTCCTCATAATTAAGCGAAAAAGCTCTTTTACGAGAAAAATGCTTGTCAGACAGCATTATTTGTATGCATTAAACTATGCTGATCTCCGGTGTCCTTTTTCGAAATTTCCTTCCTGACAAAAATGTTCGCAGTCAGATACCTAATAATATTTTCCCCAAAACCTTTCTTCACGTTGGCTTCGGACGACGCGTCGAGGAGAGGGTTGAGTATTTTGGCACAGTTCATGAGTTTGTGGATATGTCGTAGAAAAACGAAACTTACAGAAGTCCGCCGGCTGCAGATTCATCTTCGACACCCTTTGACTGTCTGGTTTTTGAGGATGAGCGCGACTTCGCCTTAAATCGACGCATTATCCGCCTGAACACCGAACGCTTGGTTCCCTTGGAGCCGGTGCCATTAAGACCACCTTCGCAGGGTAATATGGGAGGGAACGATTTTGTGGGCAGCTCACTGTGGCTGCTGAAGGAGAGTGAAGAAGGGTCAACGTGGACGGAGCTATCTTCTGAAGGCATAGCAGAGTGGGATGCGGGTGGGTGATCTACGCCGTCGGCGTGATGTGTAGGCGGTGACAGATTCCGTTGGGAAATGTCCTCGGTGGGTGGCAGTTGATGCACACTCTTTCTGTTGGGTCGGGATTTCGGCGGCTCCTGGAGACAGATCTTAGTCTCCTCATGGAGTAGGTCCAAAAGGTAAGTCAGGAACTCTAGGGCATCTTGTTGCCTTGGAAGCGAAAAAAGAAAATTGATAATCAGTAATGAGAATAAAAATTGAGCTACATCACAGCCACGGCCATTCGAGGTATCTTGAAACGTCAGTAAACTACAAAAGTCGACGTCGCACTAGATGATCCTAACGGTAAGGTTACTGAACAAGGCGCACGTCCCTAAATATGTTATTCCTGAAATAAAACCAATCGTGTTTTCAGTTAGATGATTCTGCATTCTGCACTTCTTGGCATACATTAACGGCTACACGTTCACAGAATAGTTGAGCACCGACATGTCGTATACATCCTATTGTTAAGGCTTTTCTTGTTTACTGTGACAGAGAAGAAGATTTGGTACAAGAGACCAGAATGATTCTACGAAAGCCATTGCTTCGAATAACGCTGGCAGAACATGCTGAAATGCAATCATTAAGGAAGAGACTGGGTACTTGTGGGCAACGAGTGGAGACACCTATGATAAGGCAAGACGGGAGAAGTGTTAACTACTACAATTTAACCGTTCGGCTAGAGCTCGGATATTTCGTGTGACTATGGCAAAACTCGAAAAGCTCCTGACTTACTACATTTTGTAAATGCCTTCTCAACTAGCTGAAAATGCAAGGCGAAGAAGTTCTGAAGAAAAGCATCACTTACAGATTGCCTGCGTAGGATGGCACCACCTTGGCAAACACGTTCTTGAATCTGAGAATGGCTGACGTAGGTACAGTGCTCCCGGCGTGGGCTTGCATCTTACTAAGCACACTGCCTAGGGCTAGAGAAAGGCAGAATTGATCAAAAGGTAAAATATGAAAACGATCTATACAGTATCTGGCACATAGGAAAGCTGAAGAAGCTACTACTGTTTTGGTCGGAGTTGAGAAGTTTCTGCAAATCAGTCCAAGGATAACATGAGGATATAACGGTGGTCAGTTTTTAAAGAACAAGGTAAATGTCCCGGGGTGATGTAAAATTTGATGTGCAACCAAATCCAAAAAACAACTCAGGGTAAAAGTGAGAGTACAGATTTGCAGTTAACGCTCCGTGGTGATTTTAATTCCCAGAATTTTGTCAGTCAAAAATCGACGCCCTTCCTATAAGGACTTTGACTCAAAGGACACAAGAAAGAACATCAATTCAAATAACATGGCGGAGGCAGGATTTAAGAAATCTAAAGAAAAGTTACTTTTAAAACCTTTCGATTTCTACCAAAATCTGACTGGTACGATGACTAACACCACTCCCGGGCTCGTAGGATTATCATTCTTCGCTATTTATTATCCCTGCTGTAATCTCAAGTTCAAATGTAAGGTAAGTTGTTGGTCTTCGACTGAAATGTTCTACAATCTGTTTACAACAAGTCAACACTGATCTTGGCAATTTCCAGATGGTTTTAATGCCAAAGCTTGTCTTGAAATACCCTGTTTACATGATTTTAATTTTCTGTGTGCTCGGCGCAAGCCGCTTTCACATCAGTTTTCCAATCTTCCAGCTGCACGCCAGTATTTTAGCCGATCTCCTGACTTGAATCTTCAGGCTCCACAACGCTGACAGTCTGTTGAATACAAACGATGTAATATCATTAGGGTATGAAGTTTTGCCTATGAGAAAACGTACCAGGAAATAGGTCGCCTCCAGTTTTTGCCGATTTTCGAAGAGAGGGCTCGTATTTCTTTTCTAAACAGTAGTTCCTCAAGGACTCCGTGCATTGAATGCATTGTAGAATAGCATTTAGATAGCACTGTAAACAAAATTAGGCAAAACAATTCGCGGAGATCGTTCGGACAATAGCAAGTATAAGAAAGATAGTCTGCCAAAAATCTTCCCGTGAAACAGCTTACAAACCACAGATAGGCAAGAACACAGTACAGTTCAATCAATTTAAAAAACATGGTATTAACAACAAATATGCTTAGGGGGGTTGACCCCGAAACTACGGCAAATTAGGGACTATAACTCAAAAAACTGAAACGAAATCCGATGACTGACCACGTAGGTGACTCGAAAAGTGATTTTATATCGCTGACTATAGTTAGTGATACAAATATAAGAAGATAAAGCCTCTGTGCGGATGAGGGCGATCACATAAAAACATGCTTAAAGCTAGCGTGCTGCGAATGAGCTTAAAAAATTCCTGACCTAAGGAACACTTTAAAAAATACGAAGAAAATGACCAAGGGAACCAACCGAATTCCCCATATTTTCGAGCCCAGCTGGCACATATTTCTGAGCACCTTTATCACTTGTAGGTTCCTCTAAGCCTTTTGACTGTGATGCAGTTGAGGTCATGCATTCCGCGGAAGCAGATTTATTCAAATGCACTTGCTGTGCTCGAAGATGGTTAACATGTCCTCCCTTGGTTTTCGTTGCGCCATCGACTCTTATATTACTAGCCTTATTGTATAGATCCATCGAAGTCGAATATTTTGATTTGTCCCGTAGAAAACTGAGAGTTCTATTTTTCATGGCTGATTTTATTTGGGATTCCGACGTCTTGCTTTTTTCTGGTTTCTCCACAGCAAAAGCAAGGTCCTGTGGAGAATACGACATGCAGTGAGCAGTTACACGTCTTTTCGGTTGACTACTACTAGAACGCATCATTTTTGTCAGGACTACACTGAACGCATTTATGAAATCCGTGTGCACGTGATGCAGGCTTCGAGGAGGACGCGGAGAGTGTGCTATAGCCTTGGGCCCGAGGTTTCAAAGTATGCACCGACCTTCACCCGGATTTCGCTAAATTATTCGATATGGCAAAACAATAAACAGGAATGATTTTTCTTCTAATACATGCAGAAATTAATAATTAAAATTTTTTCTTAAGTTACAGACGTTTAAGCCGCAGTTTGGTGTTCTTAAAGTCTAATTCAGTTGTAAATTTAGTTGGCTCAGAGCTTTTATTTTTTATAATGCATGCATAATTTGGCGTTTAACATAGGTAAGGGTTATGGTTTCTATTAAAATATAATTCTAAATCTGAGTGAAAAAAAAACGATCTAAATTGTCTCGGTGCATATGTTTTTAATCGGAGGTGCAGACTTCATTTCATACTGCGCTCAAAACTGGGTTCATAACTTGGAGTTAAAATCGTACAATCTGGCTATCTTCAAAGGGAAAGTTATCCGGCAAAATGTGCCGTTTTAGTGGAACCACCCATAATGCCAAGAACGACAGCAGCTACTCGGCTAACACAGGCACCTTCGTAGAACCAGCAGCTCGAGGTGACAATACAAGTAAGCCCTTAACGTCCAGTGTTCTGACTGAAACAACGGACATTAATTTGATAATTTGAAAATTTTTACTTAATGCCAGTTTACAGGCATTGTCAGGGAAGCGTTAAACACAAATCCCATAAAGTAACTGAGGAGCACACAGAAAATGTCATCCGAGATAACGCAGTAATGCTCAAAACAGTGACAAGTGCGACCGGAAATTTGGTTGATGCAAAAATTGAGGTGATTGTTCACAAATGGACAAAGCCTCATATCGAAGCTAGAAAAGTTCGAAATTTGCCTTGCAGAACTGTCTGCGGATGTATTAGCAGTAAGCGAGACCTGGCTGTCCGAGAATATTAGCAATAGCGAAATAACCTTGCCTGGTTACCCGATGTATTGGAGATACAGGGAATATCGTCAGGGTGGTGGTATCGTTGTGCATGTGCATGAAGGCCTGACAGTGTCGGAAGACACCACCAAGTTTGAGTGCAGCGCGGTAGCTATTTGGTTGACCATCAAGATTACTGGTTCCCCTAGTCTCGATGTCCTCACTATCTGCCGACCACCTAGGACAGACCAAATCGCCGACACTCAACTATTGGAGCAGATAGATAAATTTCCCAGTCGATCTCACGTCACGATCATGGGCGAATTCAACGCACCAGGAATTAACTGGAACACCCCTCAAGCGTCAGGTTCAAAACTGTCTTTCGCTTACCGTATGCTGAACAAAACATGAAAGGCGTCTCTCACACAACACGTAATGTTCCCAACGAGAACAGATGAAGGACAAATGACGAACTGCCTGGGTCCGGTTTTTGCGAAAGCACCAGACAGCATCGACGAGATCGTCTCCATGCCGCCCTTTGGCCGGAGTGACCATGCAGTGATTATGTGGAATTATTGGTTATTCGCCATTTCGCATAATCCATATCAAAAAGACGCTATGTTTGGCGCTGATACTCTGATCTGATGAGGGCAGACTTATCATGTCTCAACTAGAGCTCACTGTTTATGCGCAATGCCAACGATGACAGTGAATTGTTGAAGAATGTCCTTCTGCAGCTCATCAATAACCACTGCCCACTGACCAGTGTAAGACTGGACAGGTGGCCTGTGTGGCTAAATGGCAGCCTTAAAAAGGAAATCAACAGGAAACAGAAATTTTGCAGACAATGCTGCATCAAAACATAAAAGGCACCGGGTAACAAACTGAGAAACGTGATTATAAAATCGCGATGGAAATTCGAGAAGAAATTGCCGCAAAAAGCAACGCAGAACCAAAAATTTCCCTATGGCTACCTCTGACGAATAACAAGGAACAGACATCAAATACGCTTAATAAGGACTATTGACGGCGTTTGATTGCTGATAGTAGGTATAAAACTGCATATTTTCCACAATTTTCCAATTTATCTACAAAAAGAGACAAGGTTCCTTTCTCAATCAAAGAGAATAACAGCCAACCCCAAGCATAAGTGATTTACTCTTCTCAGAAGCCATTGTTCCAGAAGCATTAGAGGTACTGAACGATTCGAAGTCGTCAGGGCCAAACAAGATTCAATCCAAGCTTCTCAAGAACTTGCCACTGAGCATTTTTTTCTTTGTCGATGCTCTTTCAAAGGTAATTTGACAATGGAACACTTCCTATCAATTGGAAGCTGACGCATATTACTCCGTTATACAAAGGAGGTAGCAAGACAACGACGAAACATTGCACGCTCATAAGCTTGACATGAATTCTTTGCAAAGTTATGGAAAGGATCAAAAAGAGTAGGTTGATGCATTTCCTGGAAGTTCACGGCCTGCTATGGAATCGCCAGCATGGGTTCCGGAAAGGATGATCATGCACGACGAACTTGCCGTAATCGCTTCAGAGCTGGACCCCAGTTCTCGACGACAGGCACTCGGTCTGCATGGCTTTCATCGACTTAAAGAAGGCTTTCGGCATTGTGCCACACCAGAGGCTGTTACAGATAATTAAAATAGGAGTCATCGACAACTTCCTTAAATGGATCGAAAACGTCTTTGTGGATCGACAGCCGGTCATCCGCATCGGGCAAGGGAAATCAGATCCTGCTGTGGTCGAGAACGGTGTCCGCAGGGTTGTGTACTGAGACCTCATATACGTGGACGATGCCGCAAGAGCTTTGGACTGCAAATCAGCAATGCTTGCCGACGACATGAAGATATGGAGTGTAATTCGGGGTCCTGCCGACGAAGACAGACTGCAAATGAACCTAAATCGGTTGGAAGAGTGGCCAAAACGTTGATACCTACTGTCCAACGTTGATAAATGTATCATACTTCGCCTAGGCAACAAAGCCAGATCCGCCAGCACAAGGGACTACTTTCTGGGCGGTGCAACCCTACAAGAGGTCGAAGCTCAAAAGGACCTCCGTGTGCTGACGGCGCACTCCCCAAAATCTCCGCTTATTGATCGAGAGAGGCAAAGAGCGCAACGTCCACACTGTACGTCATCAAGCGTTCGCTTATGGATTTTGATGATGATGCTTTCTCAAAGACATTCGGAACATTCGTCCGGCCGCTTTTGGAGTACGGCCTACAAGCATGGGGACCGTTGGCGGTTGAGGATCAAAACTACCTTGATAGAGTTCAGAGGAGAACCACGAAGATTGTTATCGGTCAAAGCTCCAATCCTTATGCAACTCGTCTAATAAATCTAAATCTCTTCCCTTTGAGTTACAGAAAACTGCGCACTTAACAGACAAGGCTGGACGTGCAGAGGTTCTCCTTCTCTGTTCAAGTGGGCAAACCATAGAATGCCTTTCCCGCAGGTGTTATGATTTCATCATCTATACCAAGTTCTTAAAAGAACCTTGGTATATTTATGTTTCGAAACAAACAAGAGCTATGAGAAGTCGAGCTCAGCCCGTGTAACTTGTTCCTATTTTGTCTTATCATTATGAGCTCGCTTGAAAAATTTCAATACAGTAACGTCTTCTATGCACTACGCATTTTTACTTTACAAATTGGATACTCAAATGCTTACGCCTATTTACCTCAATAAACTGAAGTGAGCTGGACTGAACTCTCCGAGCCAATTTTATGTAGCCTGCAAAGGGACAGCATCAAGTTACACCCAGACCTAAGGTGAATCTTACCCTCTCGTGCTTAAGTCTTCAAATAAACAGAGCAGTTCAGGCGCATTCATGGCTGATCTGATAGATGCTCCTGATTCAAATCTTGAACCAGCCTTTCGAATAACGGACCTAGCGTATTGATTGACTACGTCCCAAGCAAGCATACAAGTCTGCTTTGCGCGTTCAGCCAAAATTAACACACGGCTAAAAATCATTTTCTTTGATTTTTGTGTTAAACTTCAGCCTCACCTCCGTTGTAGCTACTGTTTGGGACTTATGGAGGATGTCGCACGCGAACATGTGTAATTTCCAGAAAACCTTTGCAGGTTTTGTGCATTTTCGATTTTTAGCTTCACATTTTCCTCTACTTTTGAAACTTTTTCTAGTGCTGTTTGGATACGCTAACATAGACACAGCTGGTTTCGACTTGTGCTAGCGCGCGTTTTGTGTCCGTATGCCTTTTCTTGTCAAAGCTTCATTAATTGAGCTTATGTTCTTCTATCCCTTTAAGTCAATTTCCACGAAAAAATTCTAATTTCTGTCTTTCCTTGCCGGACCTGAATTCACCCGAGCACAAACTCCGTTAACCGACGTCACCTCAGAACCTTCAGGACATTACCCAGATCGTTCTCGCTGCAGCAAGGATTACAGGAGAGCACTTAATTTCTTGTGAGTCTGTGCAATTATTTACCTTTGTCAATTTTCCCATATTCTTTTCGGCATCGTTTTCTTCAAATGAACGCAGCGTCCCCCACGTGGAGCTAAGTTTTTATTTATTTATTTTTCCTTTTAGTTCTAACTGACCATTTCACTACACCTTCGTCAAAACTAACAATACCATCCACATCTTTTTTTGCATTTAAAATGGGCAATGCTGTAGAGAACTATGAGACTGAGCAAATTACTAAACGATGTGTCAAAGACAAAGCCCTTGCCAGGATCCATAAAGGGCTACACAGAATCAGTCGCTGTGACAATGGACTTTAAGATAGGATTATTCCGCAGCCCATGCAATCCACTGTATACTTAATTCGTAGGGAAACAGATGTAGGAAATTCAGCATCCTCTGTGGAACCAAGTCAAGGAAATTGAAGAAACTAAACGAAATTGAATAATGGTCATGATTATTTTAATACACGTTATGAGGAAAGAATTCGATCACTCGTTTTTGGGGCTCATTTAAAGACTCGTATTCACTATGGTACTGCTAAGGCCTTCCTACAATGGAATCATCAGAACATCTGCGTGGATGGCAATATATGATTTTACCACTGTAACAGGAAGGAAAGAATTCCAAATATTCGTCATTGCTTGTTGAACGCCAAGGTTTTGTCCGAGATTTGGCGGTTGCTTGTGGGTAAAAACCGGAAAAAGACAGTCACGACAGAGGTATGCCCGGAGATATTAAGGACGTGGGGGTATAAGAATCTATCAGTCTTTATCTTTCGGAACACTGTACCGTAACTGACTATAAATCACGCCGAACGACCGGATGTTTCTTCTAAAATCTCAAAACTAGCAATATTAGAATGCGCTTTTATAAATGTACGTTAGACCGCACTTGGATGCTGTTGGTTTTTATTTAGACTCATACGTGCTGCTGAACAAAGGAAAAGGGAATCTGTTCTGCATTTCTTATTAAATGCATTTATCGTCGAACTCCGAAATTTGACGCAGCAGGAATGTTGCGTGCTTACAGGCTTTAATTTCTTGGGGTTTCGTCAACCACAAAAGTGACTATCTAAACCTGTCCAAGTTTTTAAACAGTCGTACCTTTAATCCACTTACTAACTCAAAACACTGTGACAAATTTTGACCCATCCGACATAGCGGTGTATTCTAATTCTTCCATATGACATGTTCCGCTAAAAATCGTCAGTTCATTTGTGGGAACACAATTACAATCTACAGAAAGTTACCCAACAATGTGAAAATTCTGCAAAATTATTTTTTGTTTAAAAGACCTATTATTCGTTTTATTCAGTTAGAAAACCGACCACAGATTTTGGGTGCTAAATCCGCCGAATTAATCTTTCACACTGCACTTGGACCAGACCCAAGCAATACAAACAAGGCTTTAAGAAAATCTTTACCAGCATATAGATGCGATTTTGTCTTCGTCTTGAAAATCTGTTCTTTTATTACGACAGTCTTTTTTATCAGTGGAGTTGACAGTGTGGTGCGAATCAACTATGGCGAATGGTCATGAGTTTTCCTGAGCTTAATTAGTTTTATAACAAACCTATTCTACCTTCGTCTATGGTAACCTAGGAAGTCAGGTATTTGACCCCTCCTCCTGCCTATTCAGTTCGAATTGTAAGATATTTTCATTAATGCTGGTACGTATGACAATTTAATATTTACCTCATCTAAAAGCAATACTTCCTGTCAATTTAATTTCTTACTCAATCGATCATTTATGTGAGAACTAAAATTTGTTCCCGCAATTAACCTGGAAGAACCACTCTGTTGACCATCGTCGAACTGGACTTCTCTTGACATATATTAGCAACCTAAAAAAACTGTTAATGAGAGTATAACAAGATCTACCTGGTAATTTGTCAGAATTCCAATCAGACATTTCTATCCTGTTCTGATATTACCACACGCCTCATTGATCATCCGTATAACAGCTGTTCTTGATTGATTCCCGAAGCAGAACTTAACAGTATAGGTAGAATAAAAGAGCTCACTGACAAACCGTACGAGTGTATATAAAACGAAGAGGAACATAAGGGTAAGCCCGAGTTCGAACTGAAACTAAACCAGTCAGATGGTACGATTGAGTGGCTGGCATGTCTCATGGACTACCGATTCATCCAACTGGTTGTGTTAGCCTCCACTCCTGTTAGGGTGTTGCAGGGCATCAGCATGCGCGCGGCATGTGTGCGGCTCGTTAAGACGGCATCCTAACACGTCCTTAAACTCTTTAACGGATGTAAATTTTCACAAATTCACCTTTTGTGTACCACAAACATAACCAAATTTCTTTTTGTAAGTCTCAAGCATGTCAGATATGTAGAAATATTTTGACGTATGAATGAGTTTCTGTTTTGCTTTTCTGATATGAAAAACCAAGTTGCGCTTCGTGCGATCAGAAAAAATCCTATGTATGGGTTTTTCATTTGGGGCCAATTGTTGGTATGCAGCAACTAGATCTTAATCTATTGTATAATTTCAACGAGCTTTTGCCACAATGTCAGTCGAATTTCTGTAGTTCTAGTCCCCTTTTCGAAGGAAATGTCTGGTCTTTCTTCTCAGCAATGTGTAAAACCCTTTGGTCTCCGTGTTATAAGAAAGGCTTTTAAAAAACAGAAAGAAAATTCGAAACTCATTTTGGTAAACTTTCCTAAGACCAGACATGCACTATACTCTTGCAAAGTTGATTTTATGGTCAAAGTTGTTCGCAGCACAAATACATCTTATATGTTGAGACTGCTTTCGCCAATAAGAGGTTATATTATTTAATCACAAAGCATGTTCTTTTAACGACGTCGCTTTCCTCTTCCTCGATATATACTTCCTCAGCTTCAGCAGACGTCCCTTTAACTACTGCGGTCTCAGGTGTGATTTTTGATAAGATTTCTTTAGTAGTGACGGTTAATTTTCTTACCCGCCTTCCGCACACTGTATATGCACAGTGATACCTCTATGCAATTTCGATTTCCTACAATTTTTTCTCTTGGAAAAACGACTGAAGGAGTGAATTTTTTGCAGGTGTATTTCGCAGTGGAATTTGTAAGAGACGACACTGTGGCTATGGTGGCTGGCCTTTAATTCTACAACGGCTGTTACATACTGTGGCCAACGGGTGGAAGGCAGCAGACCATTCCAGCAGATATGACCCGCAACCACCGGACGACACCAAGTTCTGTGCACTGAATGCAAATATAATTAACCTGGCGCAACAGAAGGCTCGTCAAATGATTCGAAAAACCGATTCTGTTGACGACCTCGTTAGCTCTGAACCCGACGAAATGGTGAGGAACTTAAGGGACATGAATGTGTCAATCAACATTAGTATTTCTCTGGGTATTAACCAAGCCAAAAATCCTAGAGGAGACTTCGAATGAAACTAAGACTGTCTTGTTCTACAAACAACACGACAACATGGAAGGAAGTATAAAAAGACGAAGATGACCAAGTCGTTCATGGATTTGGTTTCAGCTAGCACAGTAACTTGCTCATCTGGAGCTAGCAGAACAAGTGAAACGGCAACGAACGCTTCATGAGCCAAATAATGTGAAACAACAGTAGATGCCAGATTCAGTTGCAAGCAAATGTAGTTATAAAAGGAGTCTCAAAATCAGTCTTAGCAATTACAAGGAAGAGAGTTGAACACGACTTAGGCCTTCTCGAATTGTATATGAAAGTTTTGTTAGGAGATTGCAAGTCAGATGACATTCTCAAAGCATACAGGATAGGGAAGGTTCAACCGGCGCCCGGCTTAAACTTTCGACTACGACTCTTATAAGTCCTTTTGGAAAGTTAAGCCTGGGCACAACTCCTGCTAAAGAGGAAATCCTATCTGCGGGGCCAGCGTCTGGGTTTATTTTCCGTTGAACTACGAGCCAGTTGATTAAGAAACTAGAAGGGCAGAGGAACCACGACGAAACACACCTGAAAATGAGGGACTGACAAATAGTTCACGTCAAAAGAACATTTGATTGACCGAATGCAGTTGTTCTGACGGCCTAACTAAAATAAATTTGTCTGCTTTCGAGGCTGATATGAGCACCAGTGGTCGCTGTTTAGAGATCTATTATATTAATTGTCAGATTCTCGCCAACTAGCAGAGAACCCGAACTTCTAGCTTCTGAGCAGGAATATCACGTAATTGTTTTAACAGAGGCATGGGTGGCTGAGGAAGTAAGTAACAGCGAAATCACTACTGAAGCCTACCGACTTTTCCGTTGTGATCGATTCCAGCGTAGAGGGGGAGGCGTTGCGATTTATGTACCAAATGAAATATCGTGCTGTCAGCAGGAAATATCCGATGTGGAACCGCGAAATTTCGAAGAAGTTTCTTCCAAAATTAGTGTCAAATAATTACCGACACTTACCCTTTGCGTTGTCTGTCGTCCTACCAGCAAGAATGGAAGCGCTGACATGGAAGCCCTTTGTGCACTGTGGTTGTTATATAAGCAGGAGAACTCACTACTTCTTGGTAACTTAAGCGCTCTAAGCATATACCGGAAAAGCTCCTTAACAACTGCCCCATCCACGTCATTCAACCAAAATGTAGTACAATTTTCTTTAGACGAATACTTCATTCAGTACGTAAAATTCAGAACAGGACTAGAAGGAGGAAAGCGATCCAACTATTTAGGTCTCGTTTTCAGTAAATAAGTAATCATAAGGGAAGTAAATGCGCAACCTCTACTTGGTACAGGTGATTATATCGCTTTTACCTACATGTGCTGTCTCCTATCGAACCTACAACCACAAACTAAAAGGCACAGAAATTTTTAAAGGGATTATTTTAACACAATGAGGCGTGTTATTTCGGTGAAAACCTGTCCAGGCATCACGGAAGATTCAAAAACTTATGGCAGTACTTTCGAGGAATTACAGAGCGTCTAATTAAATTCCATTGCCCTATAAAAATAGTGAGACCATGTGCACGTCCATCATGGGCCGCACCGATGACAAAGAAAATCAGTAAAAAGAAACAGAGGCTGTGGAAAAAGTACTTCCATCTTCAAGGTCCCATAACATTCACCGAATATACTGATTAACGTTAAAAGAGTAGCATAAAATACAGACTGCTAAAACTTCTATCGGTCGCCGAATGACAGCAGAATCCATTATATGTCCCAAGAAGTTTTACAGACACATTCGCAGTAGAAGAAAATAAAGCGGCAAACTTGCATGTCAAAAGCATAACCTTAGAAACTTATTAGTTGTAGGGGCACAGGTAGTAAAATTATCGTAGCGGTTTTTTCGCCCAATTTTTTGCGGTGGATTCCTCTGGAGATGATCAGGAGTTTGAAATGCACCAAGACAGTCGGGAGTTTCGAACGAGCCGAGATACTGCGGTCATTGAAACCGTGGCCTTTTCTGTCAGAATGTGAGACGCGCCCTCATTCAAATCAAGCCAGACAAGTCTCCTGAACCCGATGAGATTCCTGGGTTTATATTTAAGGAACTATCAACGAAGCTGGCAAAGCATTTCTCAACTCTCTTTAAGCTCTCAGGGAGAACATTGAGGTTGCCTTCGCAGCAGAGTACAGCCAACATCTATCCTTTCTATAAGGCAGATAGCATAATGGCAACAAGCGGCATCAGGCACATTAGTTTGACGTGCCTCTCATGCAAAACAATTCAAGTCCTAGTAAATTGTGCTATGCAACAATTTTGTGAAGAGAGTAGCATCTAGCACAATTTTCAGCATGGTTCTCGGAGAGGACATTTTTGCTTCTCAAGGCCTGGAGCAGGGCTTTAAAAGAGGGTTTCGAGGTCGATTTCTTGTACATCAATTTCAACAAGGCATTCAACACTGTCCCGCACAAACGGCTTCCTCATATATTAAGCGCCCTCGGCATCCGGGGTGATTTTCCAAATTGGGTAAGGGAGGTTCTGGTTGTTCAAAAACAGCATGTCTGTATCGGAGATACTATGTCAGACTACGTGAAAGTCCCTAGTAATAATAACAATTTTATTTTATGCCAGTTTACAGGCATTGTCAGGGAAGCGTTAAAAATAAATCCGGCCAGCAGTGAAAAAACTCCTATGAGAGAGGAATAAAAATGTAGTTGGTTTTAATGGTTTGGAGGGTTCGGGAGAGGAAAAACTGCTGGCGACAAACGTTTGACCGTCAAGAAGGGAGGGGTCGCACGATATCAGATAGTATCAGTCGCCAATTTCTTTTCTTTGGTGAAACCAGCCATAGCGGTCAGGCACCAGAAACGCCATCGGTACGGTAGAGTCGATCAGAGGTTTCAGCACTCACAATTTGTGGGAGCTTTTCACAAACTCTCGACCGTCAAGAAGGGAGGGGTTACACGGTATCAGAGATTATCAGTCACCAATTCCTTTCATGAGGTTGGGAATAGTCAAAATAGAGGCGACGAAGAATAGCTGTCGCTGTTGGCCAAAGAAATTGTCGCTGGTGATGCCGGCCATAGTGTTCAGAGACCACAAACGTCATCGCTACGGTGCAGTCGATCAGTGGATTCAGCACCCAAAATTGGTGGGAGCTTTTCTGAATGCAAAAATCAAGTATTAGTTCTCTTAAATAAAGGATAATTTTGCAGAGTTTTCACACTCATGGTTAGTTTATCCCGAATAGCAAATGCATTTACAGAAAAGAACCGACGATATTTAACAGTACGTGCCAGAGGAAGAAAATAGACCTCACGGTGCCTGTTACGTCGGCGGTGGACATGATGTCCTAAATAAGTGAGCGGGTTAAATGTGCGATTACATAAGAGTTTAAATAGCAAAATAGTCCCTTTTGTGATCTACGGAACCATATAGGATCCAGGCCTGTAAGCCAGCAAGGTTCATGGTAAGACAAATGTCGGTGTTCCGGGGTTAAAACTCTTTTGGTAAAAAAAGTGTTGAACGGATTCTATTTTCTTCCGCTCAGTAGCACGCCTGGGGCTAAATAAAAACAAACAGTATTCCTGGCCAGATCTACCGTAAATGTTGAAAAGGCGCTTTCTAACGTCCTTAGTTTTTAAGTTCCGGAGGATAAATCCGGTCGTTTTACGTGCTTTGGAGTCTATCAAGGCACAGTGCTCCGAGAGATTGAGACTCTTGGAGTCTGATACGCCCAGATCCTTAATAACCCCAGCCACATTTATGTCGTGACCTTCAATACTTAGTTGAGGTTGGCGGTCATCGCCAACCACCATGACTGAGCACTTATGATAGGAAAGAGAAAGGCGCTATGTGCGGCACCACTGGGCAACAGCCTGTAAATGGCTCTCTAGGAGCTCAAGCACGATGTCATGATCTGCCGGCTTATATCGATATGAAAATTTAAGATCGTCGGCATGCATGAATGAATTACTATTCTAAAATAAATCGGGTACATCATTAACAAAAAGGCAAAATAAAAGCGAGCCGAGTACCCTACGCTGAATGACGCCACTCCTCACAGGTGTGGGGTTGGAGATAGTATTGGAAATCTTAACTTGTTGTGTACGAGTGCCCAGGTAAGAGGTTATAAAATTTAAAAGTTTGCTTCCTACTCCGAAAGAGGACAGTTTCAAGAGAAGAAGAGCATGGTCAACACGGTCAAAGGCCTTAGTGAAATAGAAATATACTGTGTAAAGTGCAAAACTATTGTCCCTAGTTTGGAGAACATAGTCAGAGAAAGAGAGTTCACAGGTGTCACAAGATCGAGCTTTGAGGAACCCATGCTGAGCTGCACTCAGTAGGTTATTCTCTGTTAAGTTGCACATCATCTTATCTTTGATCGATGTCTCTAAGATCTTCGAAACTGCGGGGAGGGTGTTTATTGGCGGAAAATCATCAAATGACGAAGATTGGCCATGCTTAGGAATGAAAAGTTTCACTTTCAAGAGCGAGATTAAATATCTTGAATAAGAGGGATGGGAAAATCGTACTTGCATCGGCTTTTAAAATGCTTACTGAAACACCGTCGGGTCCTGGACTATAAGGTTGATGAAAACGCCGAATCGCAACAGCCACATCCCACAGAGTGAAAGTTATAGTTTCTAGGACAGCCCCAGTCAATGTCTGGATGGTCGGAAGCGGATTGGTCGAGTTTTTAATAAATGTTTCGGACAGGAAATCATTGACTGGGCATCAACTATGGGATTGCCGAGAACGTCTCGGAGGATGGGATGCTGTGTCTTTCTGTGAGTTCATAGTTTTCTTGAGGCAAGTTTCGAGACATTAAAAGAATGATTTTCGCTAAACTGGTCCTCTTCGGCTAGCTGTTTTTCTTCAGACAATCTCTTAGCCCGCTCAAAAATACCACAAATCAAGGGCAAAACAGAAACGTCATTCTGAAGATGGAATCGACGATAAAGTCTGCGCAATCTGCGACGAAATGATAATGGTAGGAAAACCTCATTCCTAACATTAATAATTTTCTTACGGGGGACAAAACGAGAAATAAGCGGATCCAAAATTTCGTACAGTTTTGCAGTGTAAACGTTTACATCCGAACTAAGGAAGAAATCAGTCCAGTCGTAGGAATTAAGGTGCGTTAATAATTTGGTCGAGCGAGTTGATCGAAAATCGGGGAAAATTTATACTTTGAGGACAACGTTTTGTCAGTCTCGAGTTCCAACGTTGAAACAACTGTGCCATGGTCTGAGCCCCCGAGTGTGCCTAGAAATGATAAAGACGAAGGTATGCAGCCTCTACAGAAAATCAGGTCAAGTATGCTTGATCCTCGGTTGGGAAAATCGACAACCTGAGTCCACATCCCAACATCCACAGTCTCAAGAAAGCCTTCGAACCTTCTGGGGCCTGAAGGCGGAGAGCAGCCGACTTCGGGGAGATTAAAGTCACCCGCAACCAACTGATACTTAAAGCTTGAGTCTGCCGCAGCATGAAGTGCCTGTGAGAGTAAACGATCAAAAATGTCATTGGCGTTGAGAGGACGATAGGCGCAGCCAACGAGTAAGTTGATGTTATTTTTTAGTGAAACCTGGAGCCAGCAACTGCCTCCTACTGCGGAAAAATGCGGGAGGTCAAGCGGCAAAAATGTAATGTTTGCTTAACGTAGATGCAACTGCCCCCACCACGGCTGTCTTGGCGATCATTTCGAATGCAATTTTAGCCTAGAAGCGAGAGTTCGGAGTCAGCTACGGAGGCTGATGCCCATGTCTCCGTTACTAAAACAATATCTGGGCAATGGACGAACACCAGAGTCTAAGGCAAGGGCATCTTACTAAGCGAGGATCTGACATTTAAAACAAAAAGTTTGAGGGAAAGGCTGTTTGTTTTTGAGAGAGGTGGGCTTCGTCGTCCAGTGCTTGGCTGCCCACGCAAAAAACGGTCCGGATATATCCATCCGCTTTTGCAAAAATATTTGTGGCAGCAAAAGATTCTGACGTGGAAAAAAGGGGTACGACTTGGGGAGGAAATGACGGGCAGATGAACTGGCAACCATTGTTAGCTAACTTATTTTCAGCTAGAAATCCGCAGGCCAGATACCGCAACACATTCTCGCCGGAACAAAACTGAGGATCAGATGAGTTAACTGATCCAGTATGGACAAAAACATGAGGAATATATTGGCAAAACGGCCGTGGACAAAACAAGTTAGGAGGTGGGGGACGAATTGTTTCCATTGGAGCAAGAGTTCTATTAAATGGCGGGAAAATTGGTATGTTCGGCCTAACTGTCTCGATGTGAGGGCTGGGGGCAGTTGGGAACCCGCTACGTTTTGCGTTAGGGTGTTTGAGGCATTGTTAGCCGATTTTGGAGGAAAAGATGTTATAATAGTGCTGGATTTTTCGGGTGTCCGAGTGGCTGAGACAGCAATTGTATTCGCCTTTGACTTAGACGCATGCTTAGACTTACTAGGGGTTGCTGGGGGAGTCGATAGAGATGTGTTTATACCAGGCGTGATGGTGTGTTTAATGATCTCAGCATTGAGATTATTCGAATTCCCTACGGAATTGACTATGCCGTGACGTGCAGAGGCCGTAGATGGTGTTGTAGAAGACTTATTCAAACTGACAGTAGGTGTCATTATCTTGGTGTTGGTTTTTGCGAATTTTAATTTATTCAGTCTTTGCTGCGGAGGTGTGAGGTCTGGCGAAACAGAGCTGCGCCATTTACGGCAGAATTTTCTAGTTATTGGCCTTAAGGTTCAGTTCTCGGACCCTTTCTTCTTACACTTTATATTAATGACAGCCTTTAAGAACTCGACTGCTCCAAAATAATGCTTGTTGACGACGTTAGGCGCTGGCAAGTCGGTAAGGGTCCGGATGAGCAGAAATCCCTTCTTAATAATCTGCACCGACTGTAGATGTGGTCCGAGAAATGGCTTCTGGACTGCAATACAATTGCTATTTGGAATAAAGTACCCTGAAATGTGAAAACTCTGTAAAATTATTTTTTTATTTCTTTACATTCAGAAAAACTCCTACAAATTTTGGGTGCTGAATCTACTGATCGATGGTCGATGATGGTCTCTGATCTCAATGGCCGGTCTCACCAGGGACAATTTCTTTTGACAACAGCGACGGCTGTTCTTCGGCACTTCTGTTTGGACCGGCCCCAGCTTCATGGAAAGAATTGAGGACTGTTAATATCCAATACAGTGCAACCCCTCACTTCTTGACTGTCGACATTTTATGGTCAGCAGTTTTTTCTCTCCTGAACCCTCCAAACTATAAAAAACCAACATCAACTTTATTTTTATTCCTTTTTTTCACTGCTGACCGGATTTGTGCTTACCGCCTCCCTGAAAATGCGTGTAAACTGGCATTAAATACAATTATCATTATTAGTATCATTATTATTGATGTGCAGATGTGTGCCGTTATTCATCTGCGCTCAACCATGTTTCGTTCGAATGACTGCATGAGGGCATATTACTAGAAAGCTACTACTATTCCCGTATAATTTTCACAGATGCATTTCGGTGATGGACACATAGTAGCATGAAACCAGATGTGCAGTGCACAAAGGCTGCGAAAAAAGCCAAGGGAGTACTCTATGCGATCAAAGGGGCATTTTGTAACCCTTGTCAAGGAACTTTTGGGGAAGTTTATGGTATCTTTGTTCGGCTTCATTTACAAGCGTGACAAGCATGGCTAAAAAAGGACCATAGATACCTGGAAAGAGTACAAAGTCGTGCAACAAAGCTGATAAAGGATCTTAAAGACCAATCAAACTGTCTTAACTTACTCCCTCTGCGTTACAGGCAGCAAAGAGACAATCTTATCCTGGTTTACAAGATAATGCATGATCTTGAGCACAAATGTAGTCCTGGGGACATGTTTCAGGGGGACCTCTCACCCAATATATTTGTTCAGTCAATAAAGCTACGCACAAAAATACCCAGGCTGAACCTCCGCTCCGAATCCTTTACACATAGGGCAGTGAGGAAATAGAATGATCTCCCTCAACCGGTCCTAAGGTCGGCATCCCTACGGCTTTTCCAACAAAATAAAATACAAACAAAAATTCAAGCCCAACGAGAGTTCCTTCGGCGAAAGGCAAACAGTCTGCCGAACTAATCAGTATAATGATGCACACCTCCGAGGATACCATGGGCTGCAGTGGTCGGTGACCATAAATATACCGCACTAACCGTCGTGATGTATGCAACAAGATACGTCGACTCAAATAACTAGCGTGTGAGCGGAAACTTAACATAATTGCATTGACCGGAAACATATTACAGGAAGAACTAAGAAGAGGAGTTCACTTTGGGAGCATATTAAGTATTCACTTGCATGTAGAGGCGGAGGCGTCGTGATTTATATATTTAATGAAATTTCTTGTTACGATCGGAAAATAGCGGACGAAATTATGAAGTAATTTCGTACAGATATATGATTAGACTATTACCGACACAAACTACACGTCGTCTATCTTCCTTCCAGTTCGAATGAAAGTATCAAAGTGGAGTTGCCAATTTTACTGAAAATTATACGCAAATAGGAATACGCGTTGCTCCCCGATGACATTAGCACCTTTGGAATTGACAAGAAAATTCCCGTAGTATATGCCACATCCTCATCACAAGGCTACAAGTTACAGCAAGTTTCTCAGGACGAATACCTTATCCAGCATACAGTTTTCGAAACAAGGCTGCCCCTGCAGTAGACAAGTCCCAGCCACCTGTCATACGGGACCGGTGGTAATTGGGGGTTTAACAGTAACACCTACTCCTAACCCCTGACCCCTAACCGTAACCCATAACCCTAACCCCTAGCCGCAACCCCAACTCCTAACCCTAAGTCCTAGCACTAGCCCATAACCCCAACCCCTAACGCTAAGCTCTAACCCTGATCCCTAGCCCCTAACATGTGAGGCTACGAAATGAGATCTCACCATTCCGTTTTCAGTAAAGAAGAAGGTGCCACAGGAAAAGTAAACTCGTAATAACCACTTGGCTTAAGTAACAATCGTGCTTTTATCTGCGTGTGTTCTCTCTTATCCTCCCCATAACCGCGAATTAAAAGGCGCAAAAACAATTGGAAAGGTGGTTTTGGGTGCAGTGAGACATTTTGCTGGGGCGAATACTTGTTCTACTAAGAGAAACGATGCGGACGAATTCTGGAAGTAATTTAAGGAGTGTTATAGAGCGTTTACTTGAAGCACACTGTTCTACGTAAATAAGAAGACTGCGTCTTTAATCTTCGTGAGTAAGTGCGAAGATGAAAAGAACAAAGAGGAAAAAGAAATGTTGTGGAAAAATTGTGGCATTCTCGAAATTCCGGCCAGTTGCCAGATATAAGAAGAAACTTTATGAAATTCGCGAAGGAATGCGGATTACTTAGACTCCCTTTGGGCGCAAACTGGTACCATAAGCCAGTACATGTCCTAAGAAGTTTTGCGGATGCATCTGCAACAGGATGAAGCAGGGGGGCGAGATTGCGGGTTCGAAGGACAGCGTCGGAAATCCACTGTCCGAAGGCTCTTTCGACCGGTGTTTACGAGGCAATCTCCCGAACACTATTTGGAATTTTAAACGGACCAGGATACTGCAGTCATCAAATTTGCTACCTTTTCTTTCGAGGGATACGATGATTCCTCCGTGCCATCAAGCTAAACATATGTTTAGCAAAGTTAACAATTTCTTTTGTATTGCTATTCAAGCTGTCAATGGAAAGGAGAACTTGCGTTCACAGTGGTAGACAGATACTATTGCCCAATTGCGTTGGAGGGGTAGGAAGATGGCCGCAATTAGACTTTTTCCCATAAGCCTGGGTGGCCTTTCCCGTAAAACAATGGAAATCCTCGTAAAGCGACTCAAAGTACTGTTCTGTGACGAAAATGACGTTTTATAGAATGTCCAGCAGGGTTTTCGGCGGGGAGGCCCCTACCTATCAAACCTGCTGATTTTACTGGAGGTTTAAACCAACGCTTTAGAAGAGAGCTTCAGAGTGGATGTACATTTGCCTTCCTAGGCTATACCGTGCCCGCGAGTTGGCGGCGTGGTCAGCTAAACGGTGTTAATGAACAAATTGCGCTGGATTCAAGTTCCTGACAAAATCTGACATGATGAAAATTGTTGCTAAATGCAGAAAGTGATTCTGCACGTAAATCAGACGCATAGCTAATTCAGTCCCCATTGTTCCTTACCCTCACCCCATTATAGGACTGAAAAACCGTTGGGCTTTTGTTATATACTCATAGGCTCTGAAGATATGCTTGTGTGAGAGTTCAGAATCTCACACTGGGGCGACTTCTACTCCAGTGGGCTCAGGTTCGTTACTTTCGGTTTTGCCGCTCTTCTAAAATGTGCGGATTTGCGTGTGAGCTCAAGGGTTTGGAATCCTCCAGAGTCCATGTCTGTGAGATACCCGCCCCATTTATATGCAAACACTGTCAAACTCTGTACACTTTTTTGCAAAAATCTATGCTGGAAAATCTAAAATGTGAAGAAGAAGAGTCGAGCACCGGAACACTTTGTTTATTGTCCTGAGCTTTCAGAAACGTGCAGGAGTCTATCGTCCATCGTTATCTCCGCGACCAGTTTGCGCAAAATGGCTATCTGAGGACATTCACAAGTCGCTGCCTACGCGGTCACCACCAGAGAAATCTTGAATTAACGCCACCGACGATATGACATTCTCTGCCATACATCAATGGCGTTTTAGAAGCGATCGAGCGCATTGCTGCGAAGCTAGGTGTTGGAATTGTACACCGCCTAAAGCCGCCATGCGCAACAGTCATGAAAATCAAAGACCGGTTAACACCTGAAGAGCAATCTGGAGTAGTGCATCGCATTCCGTGTCAAAAATGTCCTTATACCTACACAGGACAGACTGGGCGCATGCTCGGATCGCGCATACACCAATATAAGTTGGCTGTGCTGCGAGAAGACGCATTGTCACAAGTTTCCGCTTACACCTACGAAATGGGTCACAAGTTTACCTTCGCAGCCGCCAAAATAGTCGCCCATGCCGGAAAAAAACAGGCTGAGAATTGATTGAAGTCTGGGCCTCGGATGAGAACTCGGTCAATCGATTTATCGATCTGGCGCCGGCGTACAGAGCCCTGTGTAGTCACTTCCAGTCTTGCGCCGTCGGTCGATGATTGGCCTACGGTGGATTCTGCGCAGGTCACCGTATTCGCTTGACCTTTCAGCGGAGCACACGTTGGACATGTTTGGCAACGACGATCGAACCGTCGGAGGCAGTTGAAGCAGAACAGAGTACCACAGCTCAAGAAGACAGAGGCAGAGAGGGAGAGGTGGAGTAGGAAATAGCAGGGGATAAACGGTAGTACAACCTCGAGCCGGAGCACGTTCATAACTTCTCCGCGCGAACCCCACCTAATTCAGATGATGTCTGTTCCTCAAGAGGCATCATCGGTGGGGTCGTTAAAAAGACAGACTTAATGATCAGTACAGTCAGTTACATCGTATAAGAACTTGTGCTGGGGAATGTAATTCTTTCGGAGACAAGGTTTGATCATTTCTACGCGTGGCCGATCCAAGCAGAGTGCCCACATAAACTGACGATGGTGCAGAAGGTTAGTGGGACCCTCGTTGGCACAAAAAGAGACTGGCAGAAATCTCATCAGTTATTCAGATGGCAACGCCGAACACATATTCACCTATGAAACGGCCGAAGATTGAAATGAAGGATGGGCAGGTGACCAACAGGAGGGGTATAGTTTGCTTCGTCCGATTCGCCGGAGCCTACGTGCCGTATCGGCGGGCCTTTCCATGGCTGCAGAACTGCTAGACCACTCTGTTGTCTGCCGGGTAGGAAGCTGTGGTTACGATCTAGTTGCAATTCAAAGAAGTAGTAAGGAGTTTGAAGAGACGGGATTCGAAATGAGCTCCGTTTGTCGTCGTAATGGTAGAGCAGTCATCAATTTGACTACCAAATGATAGAGGAATGATCGGCCAATGATCGACTTACCCATCTTTTACATAAAGATGACCCATAGTTCATTTCTGCGACAGTCAGCGCAGGTAAATAACTGGTGTTGTCGTTGAAAAGATGTCGGTCCACCACACCAATATTGATATGAGTAAAACGAGCGCCGGGAGACAGAATTTACCGGACGGCGTCCTTCTGTATCAGCGAATTTGCTCGTCGATAACTAAGACTAATTTAGGTCCTGGTGTCGAAGGTTTTTCTGACAAAACGGGCAAGTATGGATTAACCTATAACTGTGCCGTAGAAGGATTGAACTGATGCCAGTTTCCTCCCCACTCAATATTCAGAGCCGAGAATTTGCCTAGGCAAAGTAGTTAGCCACGTGAAGAGCGTGCGGATGAACATTGTTCCTGGTGTCGATTTAGTCGAGCCGAATTGCCTAAGAATGCGCATGGATGACGAAATCCCGCAGTAGGCAACTCGACTGCGTCTGATGAGCGTGGGAGTCGCTAATCTTTACCGGCACACTGGGTCATAGCAACTGCATGGCAACTGCATACTTTAACGTCTATCCAATCGACCCGCGATGTACTCTGGAGTTGCCAACAGTGATAGGCATGTAGCGGCCTAGTAACTGCATCTTCTAGATGCTGCACCACCTGGGCAGTTAGAAGTTATAATTGCTCTTGACTGTAAAAGTACAGACATTTGATTCGCAATGCTTTGGTAGGGGGCGCTCACCGATCGTTCATACGGAACTCACTCGTTCCGTTGTGTCTTAAGGGCTCTCTCTCGAGCCCAACCAGCAGCCGCACAGCGGCGCATGATATACAGGCAGAATGCTATTGCCGACAAAGACAAGGGAGACTGGAATGGCCATTTCTGGCTTATTAGCCGTCGTCAGCCAGCCATACCCAAGCCCGAAGTGTGGAACACCCGAGCCTCGAACTCGCGACCTGTTGGTTAAGAAGTCCACGCCTCTACCCATCGGTAATAGCATTCTGCCTGTATATCATGCGCCGCTGTGCGGCTGCTGGTTGGGCTCGAGAGAGAGCTCTTAAGGCACAACGGAACGAGTGAGTTCCGTGTGAACTATCGGTGAGCGCCCCCTACCACTGTATATTCCCGATCGAAAACCGACAAGGCAACGGGCTCGTGGCCCGGTGAGTAGAGGCGTTGACTTCTAAACCAACAGGTCGCGAGTTCGAGGCTCGGGTGTTCCACACTTCGGGCTTGGGTATGGCTGGCTGACGACGGCTAATAAGCCAGAAATGGCCATTCCTGTCTCCCTTGTCTTTGTCGGTAACACCATTGTGACTACCTGAAGCAACACACGAGAGCTCAGTGCGTAAGATTTATCACATGGATTATCTCTTTCTAATTACCCCAAACCTGTGATATACTCCGAAGCAAATGCAGTGCGTTATGCTGTTTTCCCCTCTGAGGGGATGGTCTTCTAACATTTGCCCATTAGCATTATTAAGTCTCACATACTTCAGATCTTTTTACTCATTTTAGGGGGAATATACTTGGAATAATATACGACCTGGAATAAGTTCTTTCCATCATTGTTTGAAAGCAAGCCATGGCCATCCATGCACAGTTCGTGTCGGAATTTACGAATGATTGTTAATCACATGCAAACGTACACCAATGTTGTTAATAAATAACAACTTTAAGAAAATTAAAAACATAAAGGGAATATTATAGACAATGTAACGTTGTTTAGAAATGCGAATTTTTTAGAAAAGCTTAAAAATCCGAAAACATCAAAAATGGTTGAACTTGTGTGAACACCAATTTTCGATGTGCGGCATGTTTGGCCACACAAAAAACTGAATAAATACGGCAGAAAAAATAAAATAACGTTTGAAAACAGTGATAAGGCGAAGTTTACACTCAAATACTTTAAAAATTTAGTGGTATTTCAGGTAAAGCGGTTTGACAACAGTCCACATTCCGAGCATAGATTGCAAAACAGTTGCCCAAAGGATTCGTGGTGTTCTTTGCGCTCCTGAGATGATTAAATTATCCAAGCAGGAAACCTCTTCATTGAATAAAATGAAGGTCCACAGCAAAAAGTCAACAAGGGATATGCTTGCGATTAAATAGAAGACATTTTCTAATAAGTTACCTTTTTAAAGGGTATTTCAATGTTGCATTCCGTTGGCGGATGCCTGTGTACATGATAAAGCCAGAAAAAATGGGAAACTTTTTGGCAATTTCTTTAGCGCTGTTAAATAGATATTGATATTTTTCCACTTTAAACGTAAGGTCATGCCTTTTTCTTCATATTGCGTGTATTTTCGCCATCCTTACTCACTTTTAGGCTCCGTTCTGCGATTATGAGTGCAATGCGAAGTGGCCATATAAATGCTGATATTTTGCTGAAACTGCCAATGTCTTGCTCGTTCCATTTCTAAACTACGTAAGTTTTATATGTTCAAAACTGAAAATGACTATTTGGTGGTCGTCACTTTGTAGACAAAACATAGAATTTTTCAAACGGCAAAAGAATTTCGGCTCATTTAAACGAAGAATTGCCTGTGTGCGTTATTACTGCACCTTAGGGCACCATATCGGATGGATTTGCTAATTTGGCCTCTTAAAATCAATAAAACATCTGGTGCTCCATAGATGAGTTTTGTGTTAGCAAGTTGGTTCCCACAGCTAGCATCGGACAAAAGACCAATTTTCAAGCCCGGAAAACTCTGTTTGGAAAAACTCTTAAAAGTAAACTACTCTCCTGTCAAAGACAAACACGCTCAGATGCGCAACCGAAGTATAGCACTGGTATTAGCATAGGGAATGGCCTGAATCTATGTCAACGTCCATTTTCGTCCAAATCTATGAAAATTTTGCTTGATAAACGTATGTGCACACACTTTCTGCACAAGTAGTGGACATTTCCTTAAAAGGGTAAGAAGGGAGCGCAAAATGAGTAACATTTGAGGCTTCCAAAAACTATCGCATCAGGTTTTGCATAAGATTTCGTGAGAAAGGTCACATGCTGGATACTCCCAAACTACGGACAGCAACGGAGAGGTCACTGTGATCGGCACGGGGTAGTCTGAGTAATTCTGTACAGTCTTGAACTTGACGAACCCAACAGCGATGATATCGACCTCGTATCGCACTATGTTTCGAGCAAATTAATTTACTCGCTACAGTAGGGTACCGATGTCACCTCACATTTCTGAACACGGCTAAACTGCATGCATGGCTCACCGAACTTAGCGATGGATCGTTGCTGTGTTAAAATTTCAACGAGCATTTCTATGGACTTCTAAATAAGAGTTGCAAATATTCCCATATGATAAATAAATGTCTAACAGAAGCTCTGTAGGATAAACTAGCATCATATAACTATCAGGCTACCTTCGAATTCATTGACGACGTCAAAAACTTGGACCTAAACGGAGTGGTGACATCTTAGCTAGACAGCTCATCGCCTTTCCTAAACGTCCTGGTCACAGAGGCAGTTTATTATGCATGTAGGAAATAGGAATACCGACGGGCGCACTCGAGGAATTAATGCTGACATATACATTAAATACACAGTTCATTTTTGACAGTTAACTTTGCAGACAACTAGACGGCGTTTATATTTTCTGACGTCTTATTCCCTCTTAGCCGATATCTTCATGGTCGAGTTAGAAAAGTTTCAAATAAACGATCAACTCAATAAGTTATAGCATCACGGTGGCTACGCTGACTATATTTTTGAAATCGTCACTGCAGAAACCGACATGGATGTCCTTTGAGATGCTGTATATCAGGCACATCCGTCGATTAGGTTTATGTTGGAGATGGAGACGGCATGTTTGCTCATTTTCTTAAATTCCTTTTAAACAGAAGAGCTGGATATAAAGTCCAAAGAGATTTTAACAGAGGAAAACTTGATCTAAACGGTATACAAACTTCGGCAGGCTCGTGCACCTTCAACACACACGCTATCTAGCCCGTCGTTTGGCGTGAAGGCTTACAAAAACGACAGCATCGACGAGGAACATATACAGATCCATGCCCTGTTTCGCGATAACGGGCGCACTGACAGATTTATTATAAAGAATATTGTCAAAGGACTCGAAAATCTATCATCCTGACAGCGGAACAGAAAACTCTGTTCCTCAAAGTTCCTTTTAAAGGGAGCGCAATGACTGGACTCGTAAGAACACGCTTTGACCAGACTGTTTCATGAAACTTTTCGGTGGCAAGTGTTTGATTACTATTCCCGATTAACCCTGTTTTACACGAAGAAGGTAATTATAGGTTCCCAAATCAGATCATCTCCATGTGAATTTACTCCTCTACTTACCCCTGTAATGCAGGTCATTTTGGTCGCACGTGTAAGCGCCTATCAAACAGAAAGCGGAAACACCCCTCGGCATGGTTTAGAAAGGGCAATACTAAGAGCATAGGCAGCGCTATTCTCGCAGACATCGTGCAGGCTCGAAGGAAACCTCCCATTTGATTTACAGGGTCCAACTGAACTACCCTACGACACTGTATCAGCGTTTGTCAGCAACAAGGGAGGCTACGAAAGCCCGTCCTGTGCGCGCAGAAGAACCTCGTTCAGGCTCTGCGTTTACCGTGGTCAAAGATCAGTTACCTGCTTGCACTTCTCTGCGCCCTCCCCCTTCCAACCCCCAATGCCTTCTGACTCGCCGTCTCTTATTACCTCACACCCCATCCCCATACCCAATTTTATGAAAGGACGAATTGTACTCAATTTCCTTTATCATTCACATGTTTCACTTGTACCTCGTTCTCAAAAAAATGTATTGGTCGAACGAGAATTTGTCAAAAGCATATATATGCTCGTTAGCTGACTTTCTGCACCTAATTTCTTTTCGGTTGCCATTTAGGCCAGCTAATCTGTGCACCCCTTGGTACAGCGGATGAGGGGTTTCGGGCTAAAAGTCACTTGACGTTATCGATCCAATTTTCTAAAGGAAACGGCAAAAACACCCCCAGCAGTCTAAAGCCTAGTATGTACAAATGTTGTAAAAAAAATTGCATACCGACAACTCGACTGTCGGTTTCGACGATGTCCACCGTATGCTCCACAACAGGGTGGCAGCAGGGACGGTGACTCGCGCGCGAATTATTTTATAGTGATGGCGGACATGCGCTGCATCCTCCACACTCTCTCCTCCTCCCCCACCTGGGGCAGGTGTTACAGTTCGTGACCTATTTGATGAAAGGTCACGAATTGTGAACTTAAATCGCTGCAGCCCATCTCACATCCACGAAAGTTGTACTGCGTTAAATATACGACCGAGCCTCAAAACAAGGCATGGTTTAGTTTGTAACGTATTATTTATTTATTAAGAAATAATTTATTTTAGGAAAAATCACCAAATCAAAACCGACTATATGGCAGGCCACCTATTCAGGGTCATATATAGCTGTCAACAGAGAAGGGAAATTTCACAAAACGACAAAAAATAAACAAACAGTAACAAGTACAACGTATTAGTACTTTGTTGATTGTCATTTAGCTTTTAAATTTGCTGTAAGGCGGTAGGGCATGGAGACTATCGAGTTGTCTAAGGGGGTTTGGTCTATGTAATTATTAAGCGAAAATTCCAACTTCTGCTCCATAGAAATATGCTTCCCTGCACTGTCCCAGTTTCTTTTGATTAATGCAAAAAGATTGTCGATGGGATTTAAGTCCAAGCTGTTGGCGGGGATAAAAACGCTTCGGAGGCCGCAAGCAGAAAGACTGGTTATGGTCTAAAATATTAGATTATAGTCGTAAGCTGACTTGGAATCATACGTCCTTTGAGAGGTGGTCAGGGGCATTATCCAGCAACATTACAGTGTCCATTCGACGTCTATGAAAGCCGTTGTAACCGAAGGCATCCTTTAAGATGTCGATGTCCATATCGAGGAGGCCGGAGGTGGGGAGGACGCAGATGCATCTGGTGGCGTAAACCCGCACCTAGGCGTATTACCATACCCCTGGTCGACAGAAAAACACCTGGAAAGGACTCTAAACAACACAAACTATCACGAGGGGCATACCGGATCCCATTGAGCACGGCCTGGACTTGTAGCTGGACCTGCCACAGAGCCCCGAGTGTTGGAATTTGTTCTGACTGCGCTTTCCCGGTAACGCCTGTCAAAATCCAACGTAGCTCCCCCCCCCCGCCCTGTTGGTCCAGCACATCTACCGCGTGTCCCGTTTTAGGGCTCACTGCTCCTTTGCCACACAAGTGCTACATGTTTCTTCGGGAACATCCGATGCAAACACCCACTGCATGGCACAACCACCTGCACGCCCGCGGAAAAATCAAACAGCATACGCCCACAAGTAGGAACAAGAAGCGTTTATATCTTGACCCTTTAAGGACGGCAATATTTTAAATACCATCAAACGACTGCTGTGTTCCACCATTGAAAGGACATACAATGCAACCGAACGCGTATTATGCAGTCATTCTTAGCCTCTTCCAATTCAACGGGCGAAGGATGCCTTGTCAATTCACGTCACCTCAAATTGTGTCTATGAATTCACACGCACTTGCGGATGCAAGTAAATTGGGCGAACTCAAAGGCAGTTGGCAGCTAGGTCTATTGAGCCCCTGCAAGAAAATAAAATCCCACGTTCTTCCATTAAAAAACACCTGCTTATTAGTGGTCACTCCGTCGACCTCAAAACTTCCTTCCGAGTACTTATTCGGGCACGAACAACCCGGACATTGTGTTACCTGGAGGCGGCCTATATACGGCGTGTGAAACCAGGTCTTTGCAAACAGTTGGAGCACGTGGTTAGCCTAACCTGGCCATGGTAGCCTCTAGCTCCATGATTTTCGTTTCCCCTTTTTTGATCGTTAACGCCTATTTTCCACTATTCTTCCTATACGGTGTTTCAGGTATTAACTTTATCGATTAGGAAGCTTTACGCAAAACCACGACCTTGTTGTTTCTGCATTGATTTTCTGCATTAATTCAGATCTGTTGTATTCTTCCCACTCGTTATCTATGCCATGAAGCGATAGAATGCAGCTGACGAGCCGTCGCGAAATTTTTGGTATCATTAAATCCTGCCCTGCTTGCCTGCTCCAGCTTCGTACCGGGAACAAAATGCTTCAAATTTTCCAATATTTCATGGGCAACATCAAGTCTAGAAAAATGACACCAGTGTGTAGAAAGTACTGGTGGAATTCAGTATCTGCCTACGTCTTGAAATCACTAATAAACCCAGCATGCTGCGAAATCTTCCTAGGCAACTACTTATTTACGGTCAGCAGTCTGCGGTTCAGGGTATTAACCACGGGCGTGGACATTCTGGGTAATCGTCTTCCTGAGTCTCGGCGTCACGAACATAGCAAACTTTTCATAGCCCGGTTAATGAAACCCAGATGAGGCGAATGCGTCATTCCGACACTGCAAGCCAGTAAGTGGGGAAGATCATCTGTGATATCAGTCGTTCGCTGTAGCTAAGACATCATCGTTGAATTTCTTCCCAGTCTAGTGCATTGTTGTAAACTGTCGTTACTCCATAACGCGAAAGTTACATTGCTTGCAATCATGGTATGCGTTAAAATTCTTAACTTTCCAAATATAAACTCTTACTGACACATCAAACACAGATCACTGCCCTTTATGTCCTCAACCAGGAGCTTACTGAAGGCACGGAGGTCCGAGCACTTGCCTGGGCCGCAGTAGATTTCCCCTATGAAAACACTACTAACAAAACACTGTATAACACTTCTGAGAATTAACAAAAATTCTATGATAGTCTTCCTGTGAATTAGCAGGCCGTCTATAGATAGTGAAAGTGCTATTTGGTCTCCTTGATCTTGTTCACTAATGGCATCTACCCCTTTTAGCTAACTAAAAAGTCATGTACGGATGTAATCTCTGGACGCTTCTAACTTCACCCAGCCGTATTCGTGTATCTTACAATAGGTCGAATGCAGGCAACCTTATGATTTTCAGAAGACTGTTACGATGAACATGCTACTTTTAAGAGCTCAGTATCTACGTCCGCAGCATTTCACGTATCTTAAGGGATTCTGCAGTCATATTTCAGTGCTTTATTTCTCCACGACAACCTCTTCGGTTTGTGAAGTTATCGTCATCCTACGACAGGAAGGACACGAATGATGAAGTCTAGTCCTCGTCGAACGGCGGCGTTTCCGTATCCTAAGACAAATGTTTCGCGGAAGCGGGCGACGCTGACACCCCGAAGTGTATGTAAACTAAAAGCCTGCCAAGCAATCGATTAGCCAATCACATCATGCGCATTCCGTGCACGTGTACGTGATAGGATGGCAATCACAGCCTTTAAAGCGTCATATGCCAACTTTGAAATGACTGCGAAAGTCCGATTAAGACTAGCATTTCATGACAAATAGCGCGTTATAGATCCGGTCCCAGGAAGTCTTTGCTTGAGAGAGAGAGAGATGAAGTCGCTTTATTTTGAAATCAAAAGTTCAAAATTTTCAACACAAATTGGCTCCATTCGCAATGGGCAGTAAATAAGTTAATAGATTATCCAAGAGTCAAAGTTTAGCACAAAGAAACGATTAGTATGAGGATAGTTCGAGTCTTAACTTATGTATTTCTATCACTTCGCACGTAAGATAGCGAGCTAGGGATGGCAATACAGAAGCTCGATAAGCCGATGTGCGACAGGATATAAGTCGGAAGCTACGGCGCATCGGGCGGGAAGACTTCGCAGAAATAAGATCAGATTGCAAGGGATGGGCAACGTCATCTATAATCCGATCAGCCAATTGCTTGACCGCATTGAAATGTCGTTGTAAGATAGTGTCGACTAAAAAAGATAAGAAACACCAGCAGCATAAGAGAGCACGCGGAGGACTCGTTTCAAAATTAAATGATCCTTTTTAAGCAAAGCAGGAAAAATGAAAAGAGGAAGAATGCAGGCATCGACGAATCGCCAGACTAAGGATTGAGATGTGTGGGAGGAACGTAAACGACGTATGTAATAAAGAAGTTTACGAACTTTAGTAAATAGGGACTCAATATGGAGGGAAAATGAAAGACAAAGTAACGGTGAGGTACCTGAAAGAGGATACTTCGTTAGGAAGAATGTCAGAGGATTCAGGACTAGGAGATGGCTGCAGTCGAAAAATACACTGAACGGATTTTTGGTTGTTAATTAAGAGACCATTATCCTCCGACCATACTAGTACATGGTTTAGGCCATCCTTTAGAGACTGGAGGTGTGTGTGACTTTTGAGAGGGTGTCCAACAACCACACCATCAGCATATTTAATCAAAGGACAGTCATTAGGGGATCTTAGATCGTCAGTGTGGAGGGAGAAAAGGTGAGGGGATAGAATGGAACCTTGAAGAACACCACAGTCATTGGAAAGGATCGTAGATTTCCGCCTGCCAGATTGAACAAATTGCTAGGCCAAGAGACGACCCAGCCAGGAGAGCCGCAATCTTCATTCTAAGACAATCGGCTAACAGATTTCGCCACTTAGTATCACTAACCCATGCGGTGGCAGTGAGTTCTTCGGAATTTACTCGTGGCCTTTAAATGCTAACGTCAAAGTCTGTGAGACGTTATGCGTGCATGAATTGGCACCCTCCTGACAAAAGCCAGGTTGTCAACATTGGTCGGGTGGATAAAACCAAGGCTGCCATGCGTATCGATACTGAGATATCTTTTTTCAACATGCATATGCAATCAGTCGGCGTGGCGGCGGCCCATTTGACAAAGTCGATCAATTTGAATAATAATTGACATGCATTTGTGCACAGAGCCTCACCGCATGTTCAGACGCTCTGCTCACGCCAATAAGGGAAATGCTTAAGGCATTCGGGATTTTCGTAACAATAGGATTGAATCATTATTTTGCATTGCCAACCAGACTGGATGAAAGGCATCTTTTGCTAATGCCGACGAGCTCATATTGTGGATGGAATGGTAATACTTCTGGACACGCAAAAGCCATCATAAAACAAAGGATGATACGGGTATGATTTATGACCGGGGTTTCTTACACGGAGGAGGAATTGCGCTAAGAGAAAACAACTGGCGATACTTATTTGAAAAATAAAGTTGGCCGATAAAGCTACATGGAGGAATGAAAATGTGCAAGAGTAACAGTGTTTTTAGGTGTGTGAAGGATCATTAGGTCATTAACACTCATCTTTCCCACGCCGCCGCATAACGGGGTCGGCGGGTTTTTGCCCTCAGAGCTAGATGAGGGAGGTAAGAGGGTCTTTGAGTGGTGTTCTTGGATTGAGTACACGGAGTTCCCATCATTGTAATTGGGGATTTGAGGCGGCATGTCGTCATCAACTGAGGTTGGCGTTGGCCACGGAAGAGAGAGCGCTTGTGTCAGTGTTTTCTGACAGCCTAGCACTAAATTTGTTAGCCGTATAGCCACAGCCACGGCCGTTCCTTCACCCGTTGGCGTAGGCCTTTAGAAAAGCTTGTTGGTGTCCGATAGACAACCTGAAATGCCTACTTGGCATCGACTCGGGCATTCGTATCAATTAAATGTGCGAGAATAGAACTCGAAATCAATCGGGTCTCACCTCTGTCTTGCCAGGCGGACATATGTTCACGTACCCTCTTAACCAGGCGTCTCCTTGTACGGCCAATGAACCCCGCTCCAAAGCAGCAAGTGAATGAGTAAATACACATTGATGTGACCTCCAACGGTAGTTGTATTTACCTCCCAAATGTAGGAGGGGAGGGTTTGTGAAACATACGCGTAAATTCGCCTCGGGGAATGCTCTCTCTCGTAGGCGCCAGCTGACTAGTTCGCTTACTGCGTCCCCTGCAAAAGCAGTCTTTAAATACATCTTCCTTTTCTGCAGTCGAAACAATGAGCTTTGCCACGAAGTGTGCTCCTCAGTTGTTGGAGCCCTGCTTCAATCGCTTCACGCGAGCAGATGCGCCTCACTCTAGCCGCCAATCTCTGGACCGAATTTCGTTAGATGTTTGGCAGACTTTGACCCAACTGAGGGAAACTCGGTGCCACTGTGGGATTCGAACCCACGACAGCAAAGGGAGACACTAGTACAGGCCAGCGTCCTGCCACAGTGATAGTTCGACCTTCGGGAGACCGACCACGTCCACCTCTGATCGCCTAGGTGGGCGCAGGGTGGACTTGCGCGTGAATTGATCTATGGTGGGGCGGGCTTTCGCAGCCTCTATCGCACTGTTCCTCTCCAGCCGGCAAAAAGACAAAGTAAAGACTGCCGGGGGTGGTCATGAGTACACGGGCGCACAGCGCCAGTAGACCCACCTACGCGTGCTACACACGCGCCACTGTCACGTGCGTGCCGTGCTGGTTGGCACAGTAGTCGATGAGTAAAGAAATCGATCTCAGGGCGTGGGCGAGTAATGGACGTTAGTAGGACGGGGTGATAATAGGGAGGAGGAGCGGGTTGGGGACGCTAACCTCCATGGGTCAGTGGACAGAGGTGAGACTGAGGGCTGCATTGAACAAAAAACTCGACAGTAGTGAAGACGCCGTTTTGTACTTTTCATGAAGGCGGCCGTGTATGGGGAGATTCAACTGGCCGTAACACATTCTCCGGACACAGGTTCAAAGTGAAAACTCACTTAACACTTAGAGCTGACTGGGATGCAAGTAGACGGTCTGCGCGCAATCTACGTCGAGCTGAAAATAGTATCTGGGTAAGGGTATGGTTTATGGTCGGAGTTAACTTCGCCATTGAACGATTGTACTAAATGAAAATAACTGGTGATTTATATTTGCATGGGCCAGGGAAAGGAATAAGAAGACCTCGCCGTGGCTTTTGCGGAAAGGTGGTCAAGATGCTATAAGGCAGTCATTGGAGTAAAAATACGGTGGTGCAATATCTTCTTAACAGTGCCTACAAAGTGGCAATGGATTCATTAACTGTTTTCATTAAATGATAAAAATAGCGTCTCATTTGATTGGTGACACTGTGGGAATCAACATTAGGAATACTACAAAGTTCTCCTATCTTCAACTCTTTTGCTCAACACAAATGAACCCTCGGAGAAAGTAAACCCGGCCATAAATTATACCCTCGCCACCATTATCTGCGTATAGGATGTGTGGTTTTTTAATCGGTCTCAGAAGGGTATTTGTTGTTTCGTTGCTTTTCGAGAAAAACAATAAAGTCTTCATTTCTTACCGACATTTTGCACAAGCTTGGGGTCAGTATCGAAACTTTAACGATGTCTCGACTAAAATGCGGTTATTATCTGCGAAATAACGGCGTAGTGCTAATTCTGCAAGCATTCAGTACTACTACCAGCAACGGATTTTCGTAATCTCCACTCTCTACTGTGAATTCAAGGCTATCCCTAAAAACTTCTGTCATGGGCACTTTTCATCATATATCCAGCCCCTCACCCATCTCCCCAGTAAATCGCGTCAAACAGTCTTCTGTTTCGAACTGAAAGCAGTTGCACCAGCAATGTTTACCATCCAGGTTGGACAGACATTTAAAAAGTCCCATTAGTCCTGTGAGTAAGACAGAATGTTTACAATTAAGCCTGGCATTCTTTTGCTCTACTTGTCGGCCTTAACAAGAGTCCATTCGAGCAGTCTTGTGGCTGCTTGTCCGTCAATGAGCAGCCCTACAAACAGCAACTGTCTGTCTTCGTCTCAAGTTTCTGTCACGCTTCCAGAGCTGTCCTTAAAAGCTTGTGTCACAGGCACTCAGCGTCACGTCTCAAGACCTCCTTCCCCACCCTTAAAAAGTCAGGGAATTTTAGTCTAGCAGACATACACTTAGAGTTAGGGAAAACATGCACGGTTTGAACTATGACTGGTAGATGATGGAACATTTGTCAGAACTGTTTATTCCAATCTGGGCAACGCCTTCTTTCAACAGTAGACAGCTCGTCTTTATGTGAGCTCGAAGTCAGTCCAGTGCGCGTCCGTGTGGATTGACGGGCTGCTGGAGTGAGAATCCGGCTGGAATGTCTCTTTCTCAGTATGACCTCTATAGCGCTCCCACCTAGTGGGATCCGATCCGGATGTGGCGGCACGCCTAGGGGCGGCTCCGGCCTCGCCAGCTACCTGCGCCCCCTTTCCTACCTTCGGTCTTTTTGAACTGGTCATGACACCGGTCCCAGGTGGGGGAGGAGGAAAGAGTGCGGTTGATGCCGCGCAAGTCTACTATCACCACAAAAGAAATCATCCACAAGTCACCATGCCTGGTGTTACCCTGTTGTGGAGCACAAGGTGGACATCGTCGTTTACGACGGTCAAATTGTCATCTGGCCGCCTGCAAGAACTCTAACTGGAAAAGGCGAGGGTATGGTTTACGGTCGAAGTTACTTACGCCGGGGGTCCATTAGTGTTCAGCAAACGAGTTGAACGTCCAAGAACTATGTGGTATCTCACACTTCGATCGTCCCCCCCCCACATATTGTGACTAATTAAAAGGTGGCACTATTTTTACTAGTTACTGGTAATAGTAAATAAAGTAAATGTCCCTTGGTAGGCATTGTTTAAAGGTGTGGCATTGTCCCATATGTACTCCGATGACTACCTTAAGGCATCTTGACCACTCTCATGCAACAGCCACTGCGAGGTCCTTTTATTCATTTCGTTGACACGAAAAATGCTGAACTGCGTTTTCTCTTAGGAAGGTTCCCTTAGGAGCGGTTGTAATACTGACTAAATTGCGACTTACTACTATAATATTTCGGACTCAGCAGGACGTCGACTTTCGAATACACCGCTTTCCAATTTCCTGTAGAAAACGTACTCGGTAAAAAAGGACTACATACGCAACATTCAGAAGGCAATTTGGTGAGCATACGTCTGTCTTTGATAAATTCTCTTTAGGCCGGCATACTTATATGGCTATTGAAGTAAGGAATTAAAAGATACGGGCAAGTAGATAATTAGGCTGTAGATCGGGTTTGCGGAGGGGAGGAGAGCGGAGGGGGAGAGTGAAACACCACAATTCCATGTCAGCGCCAGGGATAAGGTGGGTGCCGGAGAAGGTAATTACATGCGGGTGACTGGCTTGGTGGCTTTGAACCATGGCAACTGTGGGACCTTTATGAAGTTCTTCTATGCGCATAGGACCGATCCGCGTAGCCTGATTACTTCGGCCCTTGCCGTAGCCAACAAGCGCTGCCGAAGTAGTTTTGGATAGATTAATTGGACCTTGTAAATCACTCTGAAGGCATTTCTGGCGTCAAAACGGTGGTCTGCGTCTACCATGCGCGCGAGGATCGAGCTGTCCATGTTCATTATTTGACTCTTACCTAACCATGCTGAAAGACGTTCTTTTATTCTTTTGGATATACGTCGGCTCGTGCGACCAATATATTCGGCCCACAGGAGCAGGTGAAGGAGTAAATAAACACAGAGGTGGTCGGAGCTGGTAATTCGTCCTTGCCCTCTCCGTATAGGATGGGACTGGTGGAGAGCAGTACACGGGTATCAGCTGCTGGGAAGGTCTGTGATACAGCTTGAATAAGCCGTTTATCCAAAAGAATAAAAGAACGTCTTTCAGCATGGTTAGGTAAGAGTCAAATACTGAACATGGATAGCTCGATCCTCGCGCGCATGGTAGACCTAGACCACCGTTTTGACGCCAGAAATGCCTTCAGAGTGATTTACAAGGTCCAATTAATCTATCCAAAACTACTTCGGCAGCGCTTGTTGGCTACGGCAAGGGCCGAAGTAATCAGGCTACGCGGATCGGTCCTATGCGCATAGAAGAACTTCATAAAGGTCCCACAGTTGCCATGGTTCAAAGCCACCAAGCCAGTCACCCGCATGTAATTACCTTCTCCGGCACCCACCTTATCCCTGGCGCTGACATGGAATTGTGGTGTTTCACTCTCCCCCTCCGCTCTCCTCCCCTCCGCAAACCCGATCTACAGCTTAATTATCTACTTGCCCGTATCTTTTAATTCATTACTTCAATAGCCATATAAGTATGCAGGCCTGAAGGGAATTTATCGAAGACGGACGTATGCTCACAAAGTTGTCTTTTGAATTTTACAATGGGAATGTTCGCAACTTTAACTTACTTAACAGTCATTTTCCCATTGGTTTTCGATCTTCTTGCACATTCAAATACATCTTATACAAGCCATCCTCAAATATATGCCTTCTTCCAGTCGTTAGATAATGAATTCCGTCTTTTTGATATTTATACTCGAAAGGGGGTATAATCAGATTTTTAAAATCTTCTAATTGCCAAATAATTTGGAGCCTGATCAGCCGTTGCATTAGCGCTTAGTGATTTCAGTCTACAAGTTGCATACGTTTCGCGTAAAGAAGATCACATATTCTTCTATGTCTTTTAAAAGATATCATACGGAGTTTATAAAATTTTGCAATGAATGCGTCCTATGTTGTACATTTCATGATGTGCTGTAGTAAACGAACAGGTACGATGCTATGTGAGTAGACATTGCGCGGTCTTAAAAAATCTCATAGTTAGAAACTTTAAAACATAATTATACTTCTTTTTCGAGTATAAATTATAAAAATGACGCAATTCTCTATCAAACGACGGGGAGAAAGCATATTTTTGTTCATGGTTTCTACAGGATATATTTGAATTTGCAAGACCATTGAAAACCACTGGGGAAAATTCATGCTATGTAAGTAGTCATTTTTTACCGAGTGCGGTTTCTACAGGAGATTTAAAAGTAGTGTATTCAAAAGCTGACATCTTGCCGAGTCCGAAATAATATAGGATTATGCCGCAGGATAGTGAGTATTACAAACGCACCTAAGTAATCCTTTCTAATCGAAAACGCATTTCAGCATTTCAGACCGGTCAATCACTGTAAATGTCGTCCATTTTTTTAGCCCAATTGTTCCTCAGCTTAAGTAACTCTGGCCATATCATTACCCTCGAAACTTTAATCCTGCACGGAATACCCATGTTTCTGTGCGACACTCGAATATACGAAGGATATGGGCAAGAACGCGTTGTACGACTCGTTGTCGCATTAGACATTTGAAGAGATTAATACTTAAGTCAATGGCTTTTGACCGTCGGAACAACCTTAGTCTCTGTGTAATTAGAACCTGTGTGTTATTTTGCCACACAAGATCTCGTTAACTTTCGCTTGCTGGGCTTTCACCATTACTGCGGTTAATGGGAATTGAAACGAAATTTCGCAGGACATAATGTAGTGGGTAAAAAGGAACATGATCATAGCCCCGTGAGTGTGGCAACTCTAGATGCAGTCTGTAGTAAATGGGCTTCAACTGGCTGCACCAAAGTGGCTTTCCGAACAGAACACTTATAGCGGCGAGGTACTTGGACTTCACGATGCCTTTTCGAAACAATTATTTGCGTACGCATATTAATCTTAAGTTTTGACCAAATTAACTCTTCTCCCCCCCCGTTGGATTTGCAATGTCGGTAAATATGTCTTCAAAGGTGTCCATGATAACAGACCTAATACTACCATTCATTAGCAAACACTCACAAAGGTCCGAAAATGAGAGCAGGATTGTCCGACGTAATGGAAAACATCCTAGTTTTTGAAATGACTTCTTGGACTTTTGAATTGCACGTCTAAACTAAAACGAAAACATCATTAGCGAAACTACTCTCGGTTCGAAGCAGGAGACTGTCTGATTCAATTTATTGGGAAGGGGTGGCCAAACGTAATTGAAGGAAGGCCTTGATTCCGCAGTGGAAAATTTCGCCGAACTCAATTATTTGATGTTAGGAGAATTAGCATTACCCGGTCATTTCGCAGATAATAATTGTCTTCGACTCAAAACTTCATTGAACTACAGTTCTGATCTTGGACTTGCAGAAAATGACCGAAGAAATTATTATTCTGCGCACTAACAGGTGCTTAAAAAGACACAGATGAAGGAAATAGTTCTTTGATTTTCAAAACCAGTAAATATGTCTTCAAAGGTTACCAGGATAACTGACCTAGTGCTACCGAGCACCAATGAATACTCATAAAACCGCTCGTATGGACTTCTGTGATGTCCGAAAACGAGAGTAAGAGTGTCCAGCTTAATGATAAACACTTTGTTTTGCTCAAATGACTAATGGAACTTTTGGCATGGACGTTTGACCTGGACTGTGGACGTGACTACTCTACGCAATAAGAGGCGTGAACTTGAAATGCCATTCTCAAAAAGACGAAGCTGAAAGAAACAACTTCTTATCCTTTAGTGTTCACCGCCATACGAACGCTCGTGAGAGCTCTAAACCGTAGCTTCAAGACCAGACGTAATGAACACGTCATGCTATTTAGGTAGTTATTTTTACAGAGTATAGTTTTTGCATGTAGGCGGAAAGAATTTCATTCGAAAGCTCGCATCCTGAGGTACTTGAATTTTTATAGAATTACGCTGCTAGATGATTAGCTTTACAACCTTACTTGATTTATCTTTTCGAAACGGAAACGCATTTCGGAATTTCGGTTGAATTATCATGAGTTAGACCACCTACTGCAGTTTTCACTGTCCTACGAAAAGTCTTCAAGAGTTCTAAACCGTAGTTTCAAGGCCAAATGGAATGAACACTTCCTCTTCTATTGTCAGTTGGCTGTATTTCACTCGGATTACCTCATGAGGCAGACGAAATTGAATATAAATCTGGGTAAAAATAGTTTAGTAATAGCAGGTGAGGGAGGTATGAGTTTCAAAACTAAGAATAACCGGGGAGCAGTGAACTAACCTTATGATCAAGGTGTTTGTGCAACTCAGCACTTACCTTAGGAATGCGAGCTGCCACCAAGTAGTCTGGGAGGTGTCTTCAAGGGAGAGATTTGGAATTCTGATGACGGTATCTTATTGAACCCACCTAGTTGCTATGCTTCAAACTTGCCTGCTTATTTTACCTAGGAATGTTTCTTTACGGTTTGCTTGGCAACAGCTTGAAAAAGGCGTTTTGCACGAGGGGAAATCCAACTCCGACAGAAATTGTAGTGCTAAAACTAACCCATTTCACGATTCTCACTGTTAATCTAACCCTTGTATTAAGGGTCAATGTTAGACACACGATTAGGAGTAGGTTTAGGGTTTGCATTCAGGCTTCGGGTCAGTGTTAGGATCAGGTTTGAGGGGTACGTACGGGGCTACACTTAACGTTTCAACGTTACGTTTAAAGGTTATAGGCGTTCCCACTCCCTGTCTGATCAGTGGGGTTACATACCATACCGTTGTCAGACTTTATTTTTGGAATTACTGCCTAATTTAGTACGAAAAAGCATAGACATTTTGAGAAAATCGGTTAATTCAGATAGCTTATAGATCGTTCCGAGTCCTTCCAACAATACCAAGTCGGAGGAAAGATCAAGGTGCGATGATAGTTAGGAGAGACAAATTAGAAATACAAGACACCGTAAGTCACCAGGGTAGACCTGTTGTTTCGTGTGATGGTAGGGAACTTGCACAGAAAAAGTAAATTTACCCGGCACAGGGAGACTTCTCTCACCACAGGCGTGCAGCACTTGTCGATTCAGTTGCGGCAGTTTAAAGGATCAAAAGGTTGTCATCTGGCTGAATTTATATGCGTTTCACGAGCGCAGGGTAATTTTTGAAGAGAGAAGACACGACCTTCTGAGATAGAGGCAGAGGGTTGTAAATCAAGACCGCACACTTCACTTTTTTTTAAAAAAAAACAAGTTTTGCTGGTTTTCACCGGAGGGAATCCGCCAGGGTGGACTTTATTGTATGTCGTAGGCTCAAAGGTGGAAAAGAATACTTTCTCAGTAAAAGGCGGCTGACAGGGCATCACGGTTTTTCACTAGAGAATAGTACAGACGAGACGAGATTTTCACGGTTTGTAAACGTGTCTTCAAATGTTTCCAGGGGAACTGACGCAATACTGCCGTTCATTAGCAAGCACTTACCATACATAACAGCCATGCAAATTCGGTTACTGATTTCAGAAAGTGCTGGTCGAATTCCTGAAACCCGTTTTCGATTTGGAAGCATTAATTAGGTGAGACTGTAGCGTTGATCATCGTACGCTAAAATCCGAAGATATGTCGGCCACGCCAGCACGCCGGTGTCTGAACGCACTTCTTTTTGGCCGCCTACAAAAACCGCACTCGGTAAAAAATGACCACTTATGAGGTATGCATCTTTTTCCGCCGATTGCCCATGCCCTTTTAAATTTGAATACGTTTTATGGGAAACATAGTCGTTGTTCAATATACGTCCGCTTACAGAAATTCGTTTTACACAGCCTCTCATAGATGTTTTGGTAGATTTTTAATACTTCATTTTGACACAACCGTGAAAAACTCAGCGCCTCGGTGGGATTCGAACCCACGCAGTAATGGGAGGGCTTAAGTACAGTCCAACGCTCTAACTACTTGAGCTACGAGGCCCTGTCAACCTAAATTTCTGCATTCATTTTCTTTCAATCTCACTGGAATTGGTAAGTCTACAACCCTGCAGCATGTGGGTATATTTCATGCTTTACAGTGATGCAAGCCCGTACCCACAAATCTCCAAAGACCCGTCCAAACAGCAAGATGAGGCAAGGCGTTGTTTTCGCATGAGGAATCAGGATTTGACGTACCTCAACTGGGTCATCCGTACGACCCACCAAAAGGAGGGACTGTGCTAATGAAATTAGAGCTCAGAGGGAGACGACAGTTTTGTGGAAACAACTGATCTGCATTGGCTGAGGATTTATTTATTCCTTACGGAGAGGGCCTTTTTAGATGAAACAACAACAAGTGACTGCTTATTCCATAGGCCATGGAGGGTTCGCGTGGGACCTCTGGAAGATACTGTAATGTCGACCGTCAAAACACTACTGGCCCCTCAAGACACAAACTCTGTTTTACTCGGTCCAAGTCGGTTAGGGAAGAACCTTCTTGCCTGCGAAGCAAGAAATCTCTCGTGGTTTGGAGAGATTGCAATCACCTTCAGCGGACAGAGGAATCCAATGAAGTTATGTAGGATATCCATATTTGACGAAAACAACCCAATCTTTGTGGTAGGGTTGGGGTTTTTTCATGGACGTCCCGTATAAGGACCGGTTGGCAGCTATGCAGAAGCATGTCCTACAGTTCTAATGCGTTACTCTGCCTATTTTGAAAACATTTATAGGGTCGCTAAACAACCTAATAAGAAGTATTCAGCTACGGAGGGGCACAATTGCAGATACCTCAGCGGGCAATATTGGAATAAGGCAAAAATAAAGTTACACAATGCGACACAACTGATATTCATAAGATTTTTCTGCCAACATGGCCAAATGCTATCCAACACATCCTCCAAAATCCTTTTACGAGATCAGGAGGAAAATTCGTGCACAGATCATCTGGGCCCAGTCATTCCACCACCACCACCACCACCACCACCACCACCACCACCACCACCACCATCATCACGATCGCCGAGTTCGCCCTGGAACTGCGAAACAAGAGTCCCCGCTACGGTCGCCGCACTTCCGGGGGGGGGGGGAGGAAGGTGCCCGTGATTTCCCTTATTAATAACCAACACTGACACCACCTTCACCACCAACACCACCACCACCACAAGCAGCATCACGACCAACACCGCCACCATCCCCACCATATCCGTGACTTGTCCTCGCTCCATTTTGTGCGAACATGCTGCAAGCCTCCCATCAGCCAGCTCATTTACTCACATTCTACCGTCCCACGAGATCTATAGCAACAGGACAGTCATGAGTGCCCTTTTGTCTCCCACTACTCTGATTTTTCAATATAAAAAAATAACCTCATGTATCTAGTGAATTATGGGTTGAGTTTTCTATCGACGCATAAGAAGAAAACAAAAATCACTTGATATCACTTCTGGAAACGATTTCATTTGCAGCAAAGGCTTCCGTTAGAGCGGTCGAATGTTTCACCCATCCAAATTTCCTACCACGCGCATCGTTTATGTGAAAAGCAAAGACTAGGTTTAAATGCGGTTTCCATGATGATAATATAAAAGCCGGCCAACCACAGTCAGCTAGAGGAAAACTGGACAATTAGCAAGGAACAGTATTATTTGTTACGGACAAAAGGGCAAGTATTCAGGCTCGGTGATTTTTGTGCAAATAAAGGACTTTTCTACAAAAGGATATTTACGCCTCTAGCGAACCACTGTAATAAACTATTTTATTTTGTCCAATTGTCTTACTGCTCCTTTTGCAATATTTGCAGTCTCTCATGGAATGTGTGACGGATTATAGACGAAATTCTGCTTACAACAAAACCAGGATAAAGAACAGATCAAGAGAGCGATTAAGACGAAGGAGACGCAATCACTGGAGCAGGAATTTCTTGGCGTGCCGTTTCACTTTTAACCTCAAACTCATCATCAGACAGGCGCAGCCTACAGATAAAAATGGACGCAATATTTTTGGCATGCAAATGCTCCAGCATTAATTGCATGCTTCCCTATTTCGTGTTGCATTTGCTTCATCCTCCACATCCGAGTGATCACATGTCTAGGGATTGCACTACGGCTACAAGCGACAAGCGGAAAGAAATACTTGGCAGCTTGGATCGGTGTCATTGTTGATGGAAGCAGGGTACACCTTCGCGCCTCAAGCCTGATTAGCTTCTTTACCTAGGCAAAGCCTGAACATCAGATAAGGAGGGGAGAAATAGCGCGTTCATTGATTAATTTTCACGCCTCTTCAACGCGATTGATTTGCCGGAAGTTTAATCAAACCCAATGACTGTCTTCGGGCGTTTCCTGCTGCGATCCCATTAGTTGTCTCCACTGTCGTCACTTCATGCAACAATTTATGACATTTCGCGAATATAAACTTACGCTTGGAACGCAGGGGAGTTCATGGGCCCCAGAAACACTGTTCTTCAGACAATCCCGACGAAAAAACATGATCACACGACTAAGTTTGTGGTGAAATGAGCGGTTGCAGCTGAAGTTCAGGATTTAAGCTGGACGCACCTTTTTTTACAGGGCACTTTGAAAACTGCGATGATACAATAACTGGAAACTAGAAGGCAGAAAGGGCAGCATCGTCGTATACTACAATGAACACCTCTTTGGTAAATCGCATCTCTGCGAAGACGATGTTTATATCCTCCCAAATCATTCTGGTTTTATTCTACTACGACTTCGTTACCAGACACATGCAGGAAGAATGACTTCCAGCAACGTTCAAATCCCCCATACCCAGATACGCCATCCAATCTCTTCCTATCAGACGCCCATCTTCAAAGCCAAACACCGATTTGGAGAAACCCTTCTGACGCTCATGCAACAACAACAACAACAACAACAACAACGCCAACCGATAAACGACGCACACCTCTGACCAAGCATCGAATCCTTGACGGATAATATAATACGTGTGTTGAGGCAAACAATTCCACCTCCTTCCTATGGATGTGTCTATGCTGACGGCTCAATAACGCATGTGAAATTTCCGTACTACCTCGAAGTATACCTGAATTGTCTGTGCGGAACAAAGTCACATCAACTAGTCGTGTGTACTCTCAGCCTCTGTAAGATAACTCCCACGTTAGAGACACCTACATGAAATGGATCTGATCGGTGGTTGGATTACTTTAGGTGAGGCATGTTCTCGGGCAGCGGTCGTTTCAGATCCCAACCTAACAACCAATTAACCTACGTGTCACAGTTGTAAGAAACGTTTCAGGCTACATCAAGCGCTGGACGAAACAGCACGTCCAGTCAACCTGAACATTCACTCAAACTGAAAGCACACAGCGAACCTACCTACCAACATAAGACGGGGACACCAAGATGGCCATTTCCGCCATAACTGACATCAGCAGGCATTTATTACTCGGTCACAGAGTGAACCTGTGAGATAGGAACAAGAGTCAATCAATCATCGAAGGCACCTCACCAGAGCAGCATTAACTCACTCAAACTATTTGCACCGAGGTCGGGCGAGCCGATGCACACAAACCGTCTGCTGAAGTACACTGAGAAAGTGAGTCTTCGCAAAGGAACTTCGGTGGACGAGGATGAGGAGGAGGAGCAGTGCGCGGTTTCAGCCTCACATGACTGCATTTTGCCAACAGCGCGAGGGGGTGTGGTCGTCAGCAGACGGGTGTAGGACTTTCGTAATAAAACATGTGATCCGCTTACGATAAAGCGCAATCCACATCTGCATGGTTATTCATATATTGGGCGGCAAAATGCAGCTGAAACTGTGCTTCTGAAGGTTAGCAATGTTCACATGCACATCCATGCATTCATAGGTCAGAAATTCTGTTCGCATCTAAAAGTAGAACACGAGTCTTCCTAGGAGCATATTCCCCCATAATGCCATTTTTTCCATCTACACAAATTTCTGGGCAAATGTGTTGAGGACACAATCACAGCTAGTGTTGCCAACAAGCAATCAGGCCATTAAATGCGCACATCCATACTTGAGAGTTCGAGCGTAGATTCCGATAATGCCCACCCACAACAGGGTGGGCTTAGGGATAGCGACTTGCGTGTGAATTAGTTTAAAGTGGTTGCACAGGCTTGCAGTTCTGTGTGCTGCAGTGAGACCAGGTTGGTGGACGGCATGACCATGAGAAAGAAAGCCCTCTGTATCGCAGGCAATAAAGTGTGAGAATCTGGTTCGACTGAGAGAACTCCCGCAGGATGACGATCAGAACCAAGTTCAGCCAATGCCAGGATGGCCGGATCAATGCGATCCGAAATGACCGCTTCAGTCTCCTCCTTACTCAGCCTAGTTAATGCTGCTGAAACTGGCGGATAAAGCACTCGCTCCAGCGACTATGTCTCGTTCTTTGCGAAATCCATTTAACCGTTGCCTAAGTTTTGTGTCTAGCCTCGAGGCAAGTAATATCTCGCGATTCACTTGGTAGTCCGGACTGGCTTTGGACGGCCAATGTGACAACAGCGTTCAAATGCCCCCTCACGTCACTCACAGATAGCCAGTCATTCCGCCCACGTGTCTTTGGGAAGTCAAATCGGTAACATGTGGTTATGTAGCCCCACCTGATGGACATAATACATTTGGGGTTGAGGTTACGGTTAGAGATTTGGGTTGGGGATTATGGGTAGGGATCAGAGTTACGGGTTAGATTGAGGGATAAGGGCTTGGGGTTAGGGGTTAGGGATGAAGGTTAGCCTTAGGGGTTAGGGGTTAGGTGAACTATTTTGCAACCACTCAATGTACGACCGCGCATTTCCAATATTTTTTCCTTTCAATACAATTACCTGACCTCGACGCCTGGGTTTTTGCCGACCCCACCTGTAAAAACCCTTATTAGCACCACTCCCGTGTTACAGGCAGCTGGGATCTGTTTACCTCAGGTGCGGCTACACAATCACATCTGGCTGTGATTTTTCGCCAGTCTCTTGTGCAGTTAACTAAACAGTCACCGTCTGGTTTAACCAGCACAATTTCTGAGACTGGAAAAACGGTAATTCGGACAGAATAATAATTAGAAAACAGTCCACAGTACTCATGTTTCCAAAAGGTGTGGAATCAGCAAACGAACCTTTAAGCATCCCTACTGGATTCAATCTTGTCGTTTCATTCACCAGAATTTGACATCTCGCTTCGCCTGTAGATTTCTTCAATTAGGATTCGTTTATCATACTACATCTATCCTAAATCTCAAGCTGACAGATTTGCTTGCTAACACGTCAACTGTCCAGTCTGCTTCATTGACCATACAAAACACAAGTAACGGTTTCTCTCACCAACGTCGTCCAACGAAGACATTTATCCTGCCCCATTATGTCTACTATCACTTCCGTCTCCCAGCACTCTGTGCGAATGTTACTAAAACGTGAGACCCTAGGCTGCATCGTTGTGCGTCAGTCTATATATGCTGGCCGGTGATTATAAGGCTGGTGCAGTTGTGAAAACTACAAACTCTATCCGGGCTTTCTTTATTTGGACTGACTTTTTTCAAATAGTACTATTACCATAACGACTCATTCTCAACCCAGTCATTCGGGAGAATGATGGGCCGAGAGACAATCACTTATTCAGTTTTATTGAGAGGCTCCCGACCGAACAACTTCAGACCTTCGCGTCCTTCGCAGGGATGAGTACAGAGGAATCAAGATTCCATGTTTTCAGGCGTCAGGAATTTTTGTGAAAGCCGAATACTGGCATACAGAGAAAACAAAATTCACGATACACAAGCAAATCTAGGGCATCGGTTTCTGCGTCATAAGAGCTTGCCTGAAAAACACATTCGGCGCCAGTTCAAATTTCACGTTCATAGTCGAGAGCAATGCTTCCCTGTCGATCATGAAGGAGCTATGTTATGTGCTCTAGCGGCCTGTCCCCCAAATTCTTTCACGCACCGAGACGATACAATCTAGATCGGTTCCCAATAAACGTTCTGTACCATCCATTATTTTATATTAACATCGCTTAATTGAATGTCTTACCAGGGATACCAGAAAACCACGTGACTAGAAGCATGGTGTCTCACATAAGCGTGGCGACAGATTACGGACAGATTTGTTTACGCATCTGGCTTATTTGACAGGACACCTATCTGACTACCAGCTTGCCAAGTGGCGATGTGTGTGTTATGTTGAGCTACCATAAAACTAAAGGCTTTAATGGAGAAGTACAACAGTTTGGAACAGTAGAAGCAAAGAGACGAGTCTAGAAGAAGGAGACACGATCGCTGGGACAAGAGCTTTATTAGCCTGACGTCTCGGATTCCCGCTCGAACCCATCATCAGAGACAAAAGCAGATACGGGTGGTTCATGCACAAGGGACTGCAGTATTTATAGAATGCAGTCGTTA
>CACRXP010000135.1:52243-85561 GCA_902702965.1 Spirometra erinaceieuropaei | reverse complement strand
GCTAGCATCCACCTGGTTGATATTACCGCTTTAGTACTGAACAACCAAATACAAAATAGTTTGAATCATCAACGGTTCGTCAGCCTAACTTCAGACAATTTAAACGCAAAATGTTGCGCCACTGTATTGCTGCATGCAAATACGGTGGTCGAAAACCTGACGTCAGATTTACTGTTGCTCTATTTACCCTTCCTGTCATATTACAATTGCAGTAAAACACAACAATGGGCCTGTTTCCTCCGCGGGACTTACGAAAATTCAACAGATGTCAATTCTCCGCCTTGATCGCCTAGTTGAGCTCGGCTACGGGAGCTAAGAATGCTTCTTTTTCGCGATCACATGAGAGCCTGCACTAAAGTCCCGCTTTTAAAGCAATGTTCCGCTTTGCGCTTTGTTTGAGACAAAATTATGATTTATATAACGCAGTCTTTTGACATCCGTAACAATGTATTTTGGTATCTTTAGAATGTGCTTTTTCTTTTTATTGTCTTTCTTCACTGTGATATATTCTCAATAGTAGCTTATGTTCGCGCTAGTGCGGGCGCAGCATGAGTTGCTTGCCGGCGAATAGTATCCTGTTCAGATCAGGTGGTGATCACGAAGAGGCAACTAGCGTACATTCCGCATATTGATCGGTCACTCAGCAACCAGACGCGATTAGAGGGAACTGAGATAACTCCCGTCAGATAGCGTGCGCCTGATCCAATCTGTCAGCAATACTCTTGGCCGATCAAATATCATTCATTTACTTTACATAAAGAATGTAACTGCTAGACCTTTGGACGTTTCACACCCCCAAGGACTTTTACCGCCCAAACAACTTCTCGTCTGCATTGCATAGTGTTAGCTGTAGATTCCGTATGATCGTGAGGGTTGGTTACATTTCAATGGGTTTGATCGAAAATGCCTCATCTGGCCATGAACTGAATATGCCGGCCTGAGCAGAGTCGAACGAGTTGCGACCGCATTTTCATTCTGATAGCCAATTAATTGGACCAAACTTGATGGCTAGTAAGTACAACTAAAGTGATTTCAAGGCAACAAGACATATTAAACCCAGGAAAGAGTGTGTCAAAGTTTTGGAACTTTACCCACCATTTGTAACAACGGCTAAATGGTGTAAAGAAGTCTACCTTTCATATCAAATGCTATAGACTGATGCGGAGAAATACCCACAAATTAAAATGCGATCTAAAGTCGCTGCACTGATGTCAGCGCTGACAGATGCTCGTAAATAGTGCAGACAGTCAGTATAGCAGCAGTCGACGATTGTCGTCGGTTGTGAAAAATTTGCCGCTGTTAGAAGTAATCATTTTTTGCATACTTCAGAAAATACTGATTTAAAATGACGCGCACGTACATTTGGCACTTAGAGCAAAACTACAGCCTAGTGCACCCCCGTCTTCAACAGAATTTATTCACTCTGGAAGAAGTTAACGTACCGTTAGTTCCAAACTGCCCTTCCCAATAAGTTTTTGTCCGGATAATTCAATAACTACGTTACAATTTAAAATGACGTTTCGGCACCCGATCCTTGCAGACTGGATTTGCTTATAATATCACCATCTGTCCACAGTTGCTTAATTAAGTCCAACATATCCGTAGATAACATTAATAAAGAGACCGCTGTGTAGTAACAACATCTATCAGAGACTCGATTAAAATTTGTCCATTTAACGAGCTCGACTTTATCGAATCATTTTGTAGCATACATTCGTTCATATTCCCGCAGCGTGATATATTAAATCAAATGTCGAGGGGAAAAGAATCGGACTGAAAATGATTTGTGACACCATGATACTACCGCTAAGGACGATAAAAGGATTTATGACCCCTGACTGTAGAATGCATCCGAACTACCGCCACCCCAAAGGCAATAAGCTTTCTATGTGTATAGGCCCCATTCTACGTTTGAATTGCGAAAAGCCTGAAAAATATGACCATTTTAGTTATTGATTCAAATAGATTGAACCTAGTTTGTTACATAGTACGAAATAACACACAACCGCTGATGTAAATGGCCGAAAGTCCTTTAAATGATCATCGAGGAGAGTAATCAAAAGCCTAATCTGATAAAGCAGGCAAAAAGTTTAAAACCACTTTTAATTCAGCAGTGTTCATGGGAAATTGTGCACCCATCGCTCTTGGTTCAGACAGACAGTCGAGCATGAAAACGGATTTGTCTTATGACATGCTTATGCTGACATGCACACACGCCTACTTTCCTTTCCTGAATTGAAGCTCTAACTTTCTAAGATAGGACCGTTCTATGGTAAATCAAACGTTATACCATTAGGTTGAGCTTGGTCATTACTAACTGATAGCCGGATCTTTAAACATACTGATAGTCTGAGACCCAGAATGTTTGTACCATTAAACTCTGTCTAATAGATATCATCAAAGTAGGTCGAATGTGTTGCAGAGATGACTAGGTCCGTTGTATGAGAGGGGCAAGACCACACCTCATTAAGCTATATCATATTTTAACAAATAATAGTTTGTGATTGAAGAACGTTCTTAACAGCATATTTTCAAGTTGCTTCTGCGCATCACCGCACATTAATAGTAATGTTTTCGCTAACAAAATTTAGAATACAACATTATCTAAGATGATCGGTCAAGACTTCTGTGCTGATTATCTTATGGGCAAAAAAACCCTACCTTCAGTTCATGTGCCCAAAAAATTGGAAACAAATTACGATGACTTCATCCACAATGTATTACATAACGGTTGGAGACACGAAAATATGAACGACAAGGGAATTGGTTTGTCGCGTATTCATTATGTTTAGCCTGATATTTGGCTATCAATATAACACAAAATTGAACTCCAAAACTTTATAAGCACAAGGAACTTATCAAATGTTCCTTATTACGAAATAAGATATATTTTATCAATTTCATGTACCGTTTTAGTTTCAATATCCAAAAACGCATGTTACAGCCAGATATCCTTTAGGTTTTTTTAATCGTTCTGCATTGATTTCTAAGACAATTAATTCAAACTTATAAGCTTATCTACAAAGTATGTGACAGTATACAGCCTCATTCCTCTCTTTGGCAGCTACCTCGTCTATATATATAGACGAGGTAGCTGCCATTTCGTCTGAAAATCATATGATTTTCAGACGAAATTTTGTCTTTCTCTCTAGGAACCAGCCGCGAATGGCGGCAATTACGAACTGCCCAACTGATTTTCACGTTTACCAAAATCATTTCTCATCATACGTATACATATATGTTCCGAAGACTTTCATTGTTTCCAATAAACCACATGTTTCCATTGATTAATATTCGTTGTACTATGTAAGGTAGTGGACGCCACGAAGGACTTGTTTATATTGCAAACTCGCCTGCAGTACGTCGTGCCATACCTATTTTTCGGGCGACATTATAATGTCGCAAAATTTAAAATTCACTGCATAATACGTTCATTTGGGAAATAAATCGATGAAAAATAATGGTTATGTGAGTGCTTTCGACGCTCGCGTTTGCGTCCCAAAACAAACATCGCTCCCAAATTATCTTACGTGTTGGCTTGTCGAATGAAAATACGCACTATACAAAGAAAACGGTTGTTAGTTTATGGCAGCTAATTACAACAAATAGCAGGACAGCATACCGTCCTTTTACACAGATGAAGAGTTAAGAAGCATTTGTCGATAAAATGTTCGAAGTAATAGACAACACCTCCTCGATTCCTGTGGAAATCAATTTTTACTGACTGGCGGCAGGCGTAACTACTTCACACGTTCTCCCACAGATACACCGGTCCTCCTCTTTAACATCTTTCAAGGCTTCCTCAATGTGCTTTCCACACCCTAGAAAAATATTCTATGAAAACTGAGCATACCCTGCCAAGTCCATTTAGTACATTGTTTGCAAGCGATCTTGTAACACATCGCGGGTACGCTGCAATCAATTACGTCGAAAATTATCTAGGTTAAGTAAAAGGACACTTGATTATTTAAAACAAAAAGATCACTAAGCTGCGAATACTCGACGAGTAAAACCGTTGTGACACGACAAGTCATCATTCTTTTGTGTTTACCATCGTTTCTTGCGCTGCTACCCAGTTAAAATGGCCAAGGCAAAAAGTGAGAACTAATTATTCCAAGTAAAGCAGGTAATACAATGCTCAAGGATTTACTGTGTCTAAGTCAGCATAAATTGTCACAGCAACCATCTTTTAAATCTTCGATGGTTAGAGAGTGATATTCGCCTTCTTTTAAAGCCCGCTTCTTACCTATTGCGTTGTATTCTGCCTGCAAGCTTATCCCAGAACGGAATGACATCTTCCCAGGAAGGCATTGAGCTTTCTGGAAAAATCTCAGGATCACAGTTTAGATTATCGTAGTCTAAAACCTACAAAAATGTCATCAAAAGGGGGCCGCCTCGTAAAGAAAGTCCGCAAGCCCTACCAAGAGTTTAACTGCCGTAAGCAACAAAGGGTTCTGGAGAACGTTTATGAAACTAGCTTCTTCAGACAGTTCACCCCAGTTGTCAGTCTGTTTCATAATGTTACCGTGGAATTTTCCCCGAAACTAAATCGTTATTAGAGTCTTTCACATAAGCCTGTGGGTATACAGCATGTAACGCACTCGTGGCTACGCTATACAGTTCAATGTTTTCCGCGATACTGATGACTCCCACCCCCTCGGGTCGTTCAAGAATCTTCTTTATGATTTAACGGATGATAAACTTTTCATAGTTAAACAGGCTTTTTGCTAAGAATTCCACATTTCGGCGGGCATATTATCAATGGAAAAAGTGCGAACGACAAAATTGCCTATACTCTCGATCAGAAATACGCGATCGTAAACGTTTCATGCAGTTGCCAGTGTTTTTTCAAATACATCAAAACCCGATGGAAATGTACTGCGCTCTAAGTAAGGAAGTAGTGGAAACGCCAAGGCTGCTTCGCTTATGGCGGTTGCGGTAATCGGCAGTCACCGAGGTAGGCGAAGAAGGTGCATACTAAGTAAGTCGTGAATCTCCTCCTGTTGATTCGTGCGCGATTTTCGCTGTCTATTTTTATAAGTCACTGGAACGTTATATGGTCATTTCTCACGTTGAAAGTTACAGGTCTTTTCATAGGCCCGGTGCATATGATGATTGTTTTGCAGAACCTAGTCAAAATGCCTGTAGCCTGTCAACAAATTAGACTATGGACAATGAGCGACCCTCTTTTAAGTCGGGTAAAAAGGTCCGTGCAATCTGACTGGTCGTCTTCTACCTCTCCAGCTCTTCCCACATTCATCAGCCGTCAGAACGAGTTGAGTCTACTAGACGGATATATACTATGGGGCAATCACAAGGCCTACAGGCCCTTCTGATAGACCGCATAATGTCCATCTTGGTACAGTTAGAATGAAATCTCTCGCCCGCAGCTGTGTTTGGCGGCCCAAAATTAACGAAGATATCAAAAGTGTGGCGAAAGCGTGTCACGCGTGTCAGGTAACGCAGAAAACCCTGCCGAAGGTGCTTCTGAGGCCTTGAGCCTGGCCGGACTTGTCGTGTAAGAGGGCACACGTTGGTTTTTTGGTTATTCCAAGGCTTTATGTTTTGGGGCTGGCTGACGCCCAAATGGATTGATGCGATTCCGACAAGAAACTCCTGGTCTTCACTTATTACAACTAACAATTTGCGATCCGTCTTTTCTACTTTTGGGACACTTTAGTTGGTAGTTTCAGGTAATGGCCCGGCCTTTTCTAGTCCAGAATTTAATGAATTCATTGAGAAAAATGGGATTAGGTATTTAAGTACTGACCCATACCACGCTGCTTCTAATGGCCTCGCAGACTGTGCAGCCTAGATATTAATGTACGGAAAAGCGAAACGGGTGGAAGCGCACTTAGCCACGAAGCTGTCACGCTTCTTTTTCAGCAATCGCATAACACCAAACGATTTAACTGGTTCTTCGCTTGCATAATCGATGTTCAAGCTGCCGTTGCGCACACGACTCGATCTGCTTAATCTTCCAACGCATGGCAGTCATCAAAAAAGCAGACAAAGATGAAAGCAGGATATGACGTGAACATCCGATCATTAGTCCTCGCGCCTAACGAAAGTGTCTGCACGCGACTAGAACACGAAACGACCTGGTGTCCAGCGGTAGTTCAATCAAGCGAGGGGCAAATAGTGTAACTACAGTTAGAAAATGGGAGAATTGTGCGTCTACATCTGGACCAGGTTCACAGTCGAAAGGACACAGTAAGTATAGAATTATGGAGGTTCAGACTGATAGCAACCCTTGATAGGGATCCTGGCATCCCGAGGACTGAACATCTACTGCCTGTACAGAGCACAACTCCACTGGCCGAGGTGTATTTTCCCCTCCCATCATTATCCCGGCCAGCACTAGCTTAGTGGCAGAGGAACCATTGACTTCACAAGTCGGCGCAGAGATCGAAAATACAGCTTTACGGAGATCGACCCGAATCCGCAAACCTGTCCAACGCATTCAGGACGAATTCCAGTAGAGCATTATTTGACTATCTATTATTTATTTTATTGTTTTTTTTCCCCATCCCGATTCTGTCCATTTTACGATGGAGGGATGCATAGTATGCTGCGTTGACTGTCATGCATCTTGCCCTCACAGACTACGATCTATCGACGCTCTTGGCGGAACCTTCTGTATTTTCCATAGACTAGTAGTCTGCTCGCATCTCCTTTGCCAGTACTGGCGTCGTTATAGTCGCTTTCCGGACATGGCTGGATTCGGCTGAATCGCATCCAGGTTCCTATCGCCTCGAAACTGGTTTTCAATTTGCCACTTTGACATGAATAACCTCATCCAGCATATGAATTGTCCCATGATGATTCCCGACTCGAACATTTTGCTCAAGTCTACATATAGATAGATAGATAAAGCTAAATAATTTTTTATTAACGACCCGTCGGGATCCCATCAAAGCAATTTAAAATAAATTTACATGCGAGTTTTAGACGAGGCGGGCCGAATCTGTACAAAATGCAATTCATAGTTTCTGAATTAGTAGTCCATTGATACACATGACGATTTAGTGGGGAAAAAACTCCTTAAAAAAGTTAAAAATGATTGGATTAATTTTACAGAAGAAAAAAAAACCCTCAATGAAAATAATGACAGAAGAAAGCGAGCAGGACTGGCCTGTATGTGGCTGTATATAACGGATTGTTGTCGGTCATCGTCAGGGTAGCAATAAATCTCAGTCTTGAGGGGTACGTATGCAAGTCAGACAGGACTGGCCTGCATGTGGTATTGTACACGGGATTCACAATTGAGATCCTCTGGACCGGATTGATACGCCGCATGAGACTATTCGCGTCAAAGAGGCCAGACGAGAGGAACCGAGATGCGATCGGCCACAGCACGCTTCGAGCTCAGCCGAGCAGTGGGGAAGGGAGGTACGACCAAACTACTAGTAGACAGTGAATACTGAGGGTTCCGCCGTGAGCGTCGACAGATCGCATGAGGTCGGAATGCGGGAGATGACATCAAAAACCGCGAAAATTTTCGCTATGGGGGAGGAGTGATAGCAGTGGATTTAGAAACCAATTAAAAACAGGGGTTTCTAATGATATAATTAAGATTTACCATTTAATCTACCCCTAAATCCCAGAAGGACCCTTTTCGAAGTCAAGAATCTGAGTGTTCGGGAATGAGACCGTTAACAGCGTGTTTATGCTTTCCGGTGTAAGATGTTTGCGTAATTTCGACTTGAATACCAGTAACTTAGGCGATAATCTAATTTCAGGTGGAAGATTATTCCAAAGGAAGGCATATTTGGAAGCAAAGAAGAGGGAGCGCTTAGATGTAGTACAAAGAGGCGGCGGAATCACCATGCAGGAGTTGCGCGTGGCATAAGACCGATCTCTCGGAGTGAGAGTGTCAATGAGCGGAAGACTGGAGCTAGAGTTGATGCGAAAAAGAGAGCAAAAGCCAGCCTCGAGTCTTATAACCCACAAAAACTTCATGTTCGCCAACTGAAATCTCTGAGTATAAGAAATGCCGGACGAAGCTTCGGAGAACAGTTTCCGGGTGAAAACCCTCTGAACATTTTCGATTTTATTACGGTCGCCGGCGTTCATTAAACCGAAGAACGGACAGCAGCATTCGAGGACTGGAAGAACAAACGTTTGATAAAGTCTTAGCTTCATTTCCGGAAGGAAAAAATTATGCGATTTGAATCCACATATCTGCGCGGCTTTGGCAGAGATTCTATCTGCATGAGGTGATAAGGCAAGCTTATTTGTATAACTTAGACCCAGGTCCTTTATGATGAGGCATTCTGAGAGTGGGTTATTAGGAAAAATTATGGCACTAGGAAGTTTGGCAGGACCAAAAGACATGAAACTACACTTGGATGATGAAAACTCCATCTGCCATGTCGAACCCCATCTGCTTAAGCGTAGTAAATCGGCATTAATTTTTTGAACACAAACATTTGCGGTGTCCTTAGAGTATGAGTAAACACACTTGAGGTCATCGGCATAAGTAACAGTTTGTGAATTTCCGAGTTCAGTCGAAATATCATTGATGTACAGAAGGAAGAGTAGCGCACCCTGAACCGTGCCTTGAAGTACGCCACTCATGATCGAGTGGGGTGTCGAGTAGCTATTACCGACCATGACTTTCTGATATCGGTTGGACAGATAGGACCTGATGAAGTCGAGTAAAGGCGGCCGGATGCCGAGAGCTTCCAATTTTACTAAAATACGTCTATGGGGCACCTTGTTAAAGGCTTTGCTAAGATCAAAGTAAATAACTACCACTGACTGCCGCTCATTACGAAGAGAAGTGATTAGAATAAGAAAGCCAAGTGACATGTTTCGCAGGATCGTTCAGGTAAAAATCCATGCTGACTAGAGCTCAGAAGCCGCTTAGATAGACAGAAATCAAGAATTTTATTGTAAATAATCCTTTCAAAATATTTGGCTAGAGACGGCGTTTTGTGCACGCCCCGATAGTTATTAACATCGGACAGAGATCCTGACTTGAAGACGGGAATGATAATTGACGTCTTCGATGTTTCAGGAAAGAATCCTTTTGAAATATAAACCGAGAATAAATGACTGAGCAATATGGGAACGTCGGACGCTTGTTTAATAAGCGGATTCGGAATCCCGTCCGTTCCTGGGCAGTTTGAGCATTTCAAACGACTTAAATGTTTCTTAATGTGATCTGAGGAGACATCAATTGTACTAAGTGTCCTATCTGAAAGTGATCGAAAGAAAGGGACCGGATCGGACTCGGTAGCAAGGTGTTTTGCAAAGAAAGCACTAAACAACTCCGCCTTGTCAGTGTCATCGGTGAGGAAGACTTTGTTATCATTTTGCAGGGATGGAAGTTCGTGACCACGCTTAGAGGAGGACCGATGACGGAAGAGGTTATCGGCGGATTTACCAGGGTTCGAACCACTGAAAGCAATTGATACTCTTTGCCTGTCGCGCGCTTGGCGCATCCTTGAGGCCATCTCAAAAACCTCTTCAATTCAATTCAATTCAATTATTTGTCAGAAGAGAGAGTGGCGAGAGACCGTTCCTTTCGGTAAATTCTCATCAGTCCAATACAGTTACATAGGGCGGGGTACACATTTCACACATTCAATTATTTTTATTAAAGACCCGTCGGGGTCTCATCAAAGCACCCATCAAAACCACCCAGCCCAAGCCGCAACACAAATCCTCGCCATATGTGCAAACACGCACAAGCCTCTAGATTTTTTCTTTATCATGTACACAGTCTGGGGCACCCTGTTCAATATGTTTTACAATGGGCAAGTGTTCGAAATCCAGGTGTCTGTACCAGCAAGTAAGAATAAGACTGGTCGAGCGCCGAGCCAATTAGTTTTTTTCTGGAGTTTCGGACTTGTGTGGCAGTTCGTCGTCAGATATAAATGCAGCAGCATAACAGAGCGACAGCTATTAGGGATGTTTCTTAATCAGCGATTAGTGACGCGGGCATGAAGGTGGCTGGGCAGATTTCTGTATACCAGCGACAATTGGACGCATCAGTTGGCTAAGTTGCCGTCCGAGGCCCAAGTTTCAATCAGTTATCGGTATGTCTCATTTCTAGCGTAAGCAAACATCTTTAATGGCTGCGAAGTTAGAGTCGTGACCCATTTCGGAGGCGTGGGCGGCCGCTTGCGGTAAATAGCCACCCGGTCGCATGGACAGTTTTAGTTAGTGGATACTCAATCTAAGCATGCGTTCCTGCTGATAAGCGTAGTTACAAGGACAGTTTAGGCACGGAAAACGATACACTTCACCTGACTTCAGCCTTGGATTCCAAGTCAAATCAGCTTGTTCAGCGTAAATGACAGAGTCTTTGCCGGTGACAAACTCAGCAGCGTTTAAGTAAATATATGAAACAGCTTGTGGAAATAAAGGTAGAAGAATGCTGAGAGTTATAACCGTGACTTATAAGATGGGGTTTGGAGAGTTCTGGCTGACTTTTAACAGGCGAGTATCCAAACGCCTCTTAAGCATGCTCACGTTGGTAGAATTCACGACCTACGTCAGCAAGGGATTTCACTGTCGAATGACTCTTTGTGAGAAAAAGAAGGAACGTTGATTGGTGTAGCACAGACCGTTTTAAGTCGACAATCATGGTACGAAGATTCGTCTTCGGTAACATATCGAAAAGATTTATCCAGTCCACATCGAGATCAAGTTCCCATAGCAACCGAAACGTTATTATACGGTCAGCTCTGTTTTGTCTATACTGGAGGGGTTACAAGTTTAAGGGGATCAGGAGATGTTCGTAGGTCCAAGTTTTGAATTCAGGAGTAAGCTTTGTATGACGTCGTTGTGACCTTGACGATCATCCGTGCCTTTCCGAAGCCACAGCTACTAAACCTCGATTGCATATTCCAGGAATGGTGACTTAAATTCTCCGTATGTCTTCCCGAATATATCTGCATCCGTTTTGACGAACGTTCTATCTATTGCCCTCATATTTTATGATCCTCCCAGTTTACCTTTGGAATACCGCCTTGTTACGCGTAAATTGTTTTCAACGAACACTCCAGGGACTTTTTACTCATCCACTATTTCAGGCAGTTAATTTTTCAAGAGAAGCTACTTTGACGGTAAATTTATTCTTCGTCTCGCTGACATTGTGTGCAGTATCGAAAAATTGACGACAATGAATGTCATGCATTAGAGCATACCCAATATCTGCGGCCTTTCTATATCCAGTTCCAATATTTAATAGTCCCTCTCATTTTTCATTACCATCCACGGCCTAAAATTATTTTCAAAAAGCGCTATACTGGACTTCACTCCCTGTACTCGGTCATTTATATCGATAATTCTAGATAAAAGTGATTAAGTCGGTCTTTGATTTCCGTGACCTTGCTGCGCATGATAGCTTGGGGTCAGTGGGCGATTATATGTATGTATATATTGAAGGGTTACAGGCAGAGCCCTTGATGACCCTATTTATGTACAGTGCTTTCGCAGATTCATACTCGAAAATAAAATAAAATTGCAGGCATTTAAAATGTGATTGGGGCACAGTTCAATCGTAATCATAAGGAAGTGCATAAGGTCACTGTAAATTAGTGCGGAAGATTGTATATGACAGATTTTACAAAACTGGCTGTGCATAGTCATTATGTACAAGCCGATTTCTGTCGAAAACTAGGCGAGCAAGTTTTCTTTTAAACACACAAACTATGCCAGCCGTCACCATCTCGCTTGGAAGCGAGTTCCACGGTCTGACAACCCGCTGGCTGAATGAACATTTTCGTCGGTCTAAACGCGTGCGCTCATTCCCTACTTTGTATACATGGCTGCGTAGTTGGGTTGTACGGGCGAACTCAAAGAAGTCCTCTGTTCTTAATGAGCAACCCTGGCCGCGAACAATCCGGAACGTCCAGAGTAGACTGTAGTTTATTTGTCTATAAGAGAGAGGGAATAGGCCAAGCAAATTCAGCCTCTCCTGATAAGACAAATGCTTCAAACCGTCGACCATCTTTGTCGATCTGCGTTGCACCTGTTCGAGTAAGTTGATATCCTTCCTCATCCATTGGTGAAGCTGCTGGCATTCCATACTCTAGATGAGGTCTTAAAAAGACACCAAAGAGTCTTTCGAAAAGTTCGGAAGGAAATATTTTAAATGCACGTCTGATCCAGTGTAGAGTACTAGTTGCCTTCTGGACCATCTTTCTACAGTGTTCTGATGGCGATAGATTTGTGGTCGTCCATACACCCAGATCTCTGTGTCTTTCCACAGTTTCTAACCTCGTCCCGTCAACACCTTATTTTGTATGGATGCGCATGGTCGTCCTCGAAGCGTCCTTTGTGCGTGGCAGAGAATGCTATATTATCGGCAGTGTTTGAGGCGGGGTCATCTGGGGACTAAGACGTAGGCATCGCCTAATAACAGCGATCATTTAATGCTCAGTGCATGTCCGACAGCGTTTGTAGGCAAAATCGCCCCTGAAATACAAGTCAAGACGGAAGAACAAGAGCTCAGCCATCTTTCCTTGATGTACCCTTTAAGAGGAGTCCCAACAGCTATTTCGAGACAATAGTTTGCAGGAGGGCAAGGAACACCACATAAATTTCGATTTTTCGCAACAGTCGCCCAGTGAATCGTGCGAGAACACTCTTCAAACGGATCTAAACAAACTACTACAAATTTTTCATATTGACCCAACTGTGAAAAACTCGGCGCCTCGGTGGAATTCGAACCCACGCAGTAAGGGGAAGGCTATAGCGCAGTCAACGCTCTAACCACCTGAGCTACGAGGCCCCGCCGGACGACGCGAGTTTAATCACATTTGGGTCAGTCAACTTACTGTATCAGATTTGGTGGATTCCAGACGTTGCAGTAGGTTGGGCGGGTAACTTGATCCAAATGTGATTAAACTCGCGTCGTCCGGCGGGGCCTCGTAGCTCAGGTGGTTAGAGCGTTGGCTGCGCTATAGCCTTCCCCTTACTGCGTGGGTTCGAATCCCACCAAGGCGCCGAGTTTTTCACAGTTGGGTCAATATGAATAATTCAAAAATCTGCCAAAACATCAATGTACTACAAATTTGAAGAAAAAACCAGCAATTTCCGATATCTCATCGAGGAATTTGTATGGAATGACTATTTGAAGGCGTTTGTCGGCCAAAGGGTACGTGTTTGTCCCCAGATGACCCCACCACAGACACCAACGATGACATAGCATGCTCTGGCAGGAATAAGGGACATTTTTAAGGGGACCGTGCTCATCGGTGCGGAACTAGTTGTTGGGACTGCCTACTGACTTAAAGCCACCATGCGCAAGAAAGTCAGGGAAATCGAAGACTGATTAAATTTAAGGCTGCAGTCAGATGTACTGTGTCGTATCCCGTGTCTAAACTGTCTTTGTAATTGCACAAGTCTGACTGAACACGTGCTCGAATCGCGCTAGCGCGAACGTAAACTGACTGTGTGACTGAACTGGCCACTGGTCCCACGCCGACGAAGCGCGGTACCGACTTCGGTTCGGACCGAAGGCAGCCAGTCTGCCAGTGACATAGGAAACCTCCCTGGCCACATAGATTATGCCTACGCAATGGACTCGAATGCTCCAGACAATGCCCATCAAGAAACCAGCAAGCCCAGTACGGCAGATGGAGAAGCTACCTCGGAGCCCGATTACCAACACCTAAGAAAGCAGGTCAGCCAATCGACTAATTTCTTCTGACATGTGGCTCACGTGAAAAAAACTAAGACCGCGTGCAACTTATAGTATTTATATGCATACTTGCGACAGTGCCTCAATTTTCTTCTCCACTTAAGCGAACGTGGACGAATGCCACAGAAGACAATTTCGAGAGGTAGTCCCTGTGAGGAGACGACAGTCTTAAAAAATCCTAGTATGCGGGATGATTGAAGGAACTCTCCATTCAAAAAGTGTTTCCACCAATGGAGTGCGCATTGGCAGGTGGGCGTAAGAATAAGTCTAAGGTCATCGTCGAAAGCTAGTGGCATATGAAGCCAATACCCAACGAGAGCGTGGATACCTACGTGGACCAACCGCCTCACTACCCTCGGGTGAGGATTAGGATATGGACATCATGCTGTCGACGTACTGGATGGGGAAGGCAACAGCATAATAAATAAACAAATAGCGAAAATAACAAGGTGTGGGGTACTCGTAATATATACTGGTTGTCCACGTCACAAACCCACACTCTCATGCCGGTGCTCACCAATGCTCATCCGCAGGCCGAGGAGCCGGAACGGTAGCTGTATCCCTTATAACGAAGGAGTTACCAAACTCTCAAACAATCGTCCGGTGCCTACGCTTAACGGCAAACACAGGCTCATTTATAATGCCTAACAACAAAGGGAGTGATAGTCCTGATCGCTACCCGAACCCTTATTCCCTTATCCTAAATTCCTAGATCTAACCCTGAACCCCTAACCAGCGAAATAAATGAACGTTGATAAAATGCAGGTCTCCTTTGATGCATGCCGTAATTCTCGGGCTAATTGTGTGAACCTTACATTATCATGCCTACTCGAACGATATCAGTAGATATTTTATAAAGCAACGACTAAGTGCGACAGAACGTCCATTTGTCGTCGGAAATTATTACAAACTTGAAGCGTCACTGACCAGTAGATATAAATTTATGGTTGATCAAGAAACTGCATCACTTGTCACTGCTTGAAGGTGTGCTGACATATGAATTATAGCATGGTTGGATACCACTGACGCCGATCCGACGTCTGTCGGACGCGAAAGGCCCAGCGCACAATGCTTGGTTATAAGCATACTCTCGAACGGTCTGCAGTCTGGCCCGGAAGAGATTGAATTTCTTTGCAACATAGCCGTACTTTTGCCTCTTTCGAATAGCATTAAGCGGCCTATCAGGTGTGTCCCCAGTAGTGCCTTGACCTGCTCCTAAACGAACACCATCTCAACACCAAAAATACTCATGAGCGTCACTGTGTGATCCGTTGGAGTGGTTAGTGTTTGAAATGCATTTGCAAAGTCGCTAAATGACGGTGGAGTCAGGCAGATCAGAAAATGTAGAAGTTACGGAGGCATGGCAGCTGGCTTGGATGGTATTGACCGACTAGCCTTATGTCGTGGTTTTAATCATAATCGTTTGTGCTACTGTGGTTGACTGCGGTCGCAAATTTGCAGGCATTCATGGGCGTTTTCTTCATCGACGCCTACAGCTACGCCAGCCTGAAAAAGATGGAAAACAGGTGACGGACTGCGTCAAGAAATACTACTGTTTTAGTCACAAAACAGGGTATAAGGGGTCGAAATTCCGGCCATTATCCTTGGCCGCAAAAGTGATGAGTTATAAATACAAATATCCTTCATTATTTTTATCACCCCTTTTGAGTTGTTGCAGAAATGTACGAATAATTATCATTCTTTACTTCACCTGTCCAATAAGGCAGTCGCATTTTGCGTCCTAGACAAATTTCCCTCCGCCTCTCGTTCGAATGTCACCTAAACCACTTTAGTGTGTTGTTAGAAGTTGACCTCATCCTACCACGAGTAGGAAAACAAACCCTGCATTAGGCATTCCTCTATTCTTTTAGAAAAATTTTAAATCGCACGGGATTTCGCAAAAAGACGTATAATTTTCCACCGCGTTTTGCCATACTTAGAATGCATTATGCATGTGCAATGTACTTTTGAAAACGAGACTCCTTTTTCGTCGTCCCACTGTTCGGAATAAGTTGTAGACAGTTAGCATCGGTCATCTGTTTAACTATTTGGTTTGTCCGGTGACACGAGTTTTAGGCTTTAGACACAGCTGATGGAAATTCGCAGAACAGAATACCTCAACAGACTGAAGGAAAATAGTACTGTGGGACAGGTGTTGGTTTAAAAGATGTGTGCTGAATTCGGTTTCTCCCGGATAAGTTATCTGCATTTTTGGGTAGATGTGTTGTGTGTCATGCATTGGCCCAGGATTTACCCCAAGCCCGCACTCGCTCTGACCGGTAAACTACCTCGATACATCTTGACAGTCTTCTACAAAGGCTAAAGAGCATAAAATCACGAGCTGTTTAAACTTCTGACTTCAAAATATCCCCTATTTTCTCCAAGATTGGGCTCCACTTTCAACACAGTACTACTATAATCACCAGTATTAAAGTCTTGGAAAATAAATGCACGCCGATGGACATCAGTTTTAAATTAAACGTAGAATGTCCAGTACTTTTGCTAGTCAGGTCGGGGGTTGTGAGCAACTATGAGCATCAATAAATGTCTTAATTCCGGAAATTTCAACTTTTCATGCCTCCAAACACTCTGACGTGCAGCTGAATGTCCGCCAGAATTTCTAGGTCTATACCATCCCCTGTCAAGAGACAGGACAGCTACTGATAGAGCCTTGTTCCTAAACGTTCTTTTATAAGAGGTCTCCTATCCACCTCAATCAAAGAGAGATCGACCATCCAATGTTGAGACCTGTCCGTGAATTATTTTTATAGTGATTTCATAGCGAAGATTCAGTTTGCAAGTATGGTCCGCCAAGTCCTTATTTTATGCGCCAAAACCTAATCAGGACTTTATATATCGGTTTGCTGGGGTAATTTTAAAGAAATGTGACAATTCTGCCCCGGCGTGAACCTAGGGGCATTGGCCTTCAGTTACCTAACAACCAAAAGGATACCCTATCCACTAGGATTAGATAGGAGTTGGCCAACTGTCTCATGTTCCTTCACCATCGACCAATTAATCGTATCCATATCGGGTTCTAGATTATTATCACATGAAGCGCATTCTCTCCCACTTACGTCTTATTCTCCCCGTTAGCATTACGAATTGAAATTGAAATAAAGTGCTACAGATGATTCCAGGCGCGTGCGTCTGTTTACAATGCATTCTCGTCCGACCGATACATCTATAATATTGTCGTGTTGACTAAAACATGCGGACACTTGGGCGTCCCTATTCTCATTTCCGATTGAGGGGGTCCCACCTAAGTACTAAAGATGTACCCGCGAATAATTCTAGAAAAGGTAAAATATTCCCGTGTCCTAATCCCAACAATAACCCCAATATACAACTAAACTTTTGCCCCCAACTTGGTCCCAAGCCTACCTTCAACCTAAACTCTGCGGTGGACACTAGCCCTACCTCAGCCCTAAACTTGATGCGTTAACTTTAGATCTAACCCTAGACCTAATCCCTAATTTAACCCTAGCCCTTACTTTAAACCTAGCCCTAATTTAACTGCAGGTTGGCTCAAAGTCACTCGTGTTGCAGGTGGTTCCTTTTCTCGTGTCCTGTTCATACGTCCACATAAGTCAGTCCTATCCGGTAGGAATCCGAAAATCCTCGCCAGGAAAATCCCAAATTGATCCGGTCTGGCCAGCAGGTACAGTAGGTGGGCTAACTCATGAGATGTCAACCGAAATTCCGAAAGTCGTTTTCGTTTCGAAAAGATTAATTGAGTAGGGTTGTAAAACTAATCATCATGCAGCATAATTATATAATAATCCAGTTACCTTAGGATGTCGGCTTTCGAATTCACTCCCTTCCGGCCGCATGCAGAAACTACGCTCTGTAAAAAAGATTACTTAAGTAGCATGATTTTTCCTCATTGATTTTCGGTGCTCCTAAAAGTCCAATTATATTTCATGGAAAACATGCAGAAGAATATTCATTCTTTTGCTCATTCGGTAGATAATTACGTCTTCTTCCAATCTTATACTCGAAGGAAGGGTATAATTCGGTCTTCAACAACGTTTCCCATTCCCGAATAATTTTTAACCCGCTCTTCCGTTACACTTGCATTCAGGGTTTCCAAACTATAAGCCGTATATTTTCCGCGTACGGAAAACCACACATTTCTCTACGGTACTAAAAGGGGACCGTATAAGGTTCATAAAATTAAGCAGTAGATTTTATCCATATTGTTAACTTTGCAAGTCAAATTGGTAAATGCACAGACATGACGCTTTATGAACGGCCTTTTTACGGTATTTAAAAGTCTCATAATTAGAAACTTTTTTAAAACCGACTTATGCCCCTCGTTCGGGTATAAAATTGAAAGAAGACCTAATTTTCTACCGAATGAGCAGAAGAAAGCATATGTTTATGCATGTTTTCCAAGAAATATAATTGGATTTTTAGGGGCATCGAAAATCAATGAGAAAAAAATCATGCTAATTAAGTAGTCATTTTTTACAGTGTAGTTTTTGCATGCAGCCGGAAGGAAGTGAATTCGAAAGCCGGCACCTTGAGGTAACTGGATTATTATATAATTATGCTGCGTGATGATTAGTTTTACAACCCTACTCACTTAATCTTTTCGAAACGAAAACTAATTTCGGTTGACATCTCATGACTTAGTCCACCTACTGTAAGTCAGTCCTACCCGGTAGGAATCCCAAAATCCCGCGATACTCAGAATCAAGTGCATTTGTTCGAATGGCAATTCGTAGGTTTTGCCCGTCTCCCTTTACTGTGAGCCTACTGTTGTATTTGGAAAGCTGCCACGAGCTGATGCCAAGAGAGGCTATAGGTAATAGGAACATTGCGGTCAACGTTTTATGGTCTTCTACCCTGCCCACTTCTCAAATGCGTCAGCCGAAGGGCAGATCAGCCTTTGCTAGCTGCAGCATTTGGGACTCATACCCAGGAGCATCCCTACAGCCCTTGTGACAGTCCTGGACTGGCCAGTTGCGATGACAATGGTCTTTAACATGAACTGCCAGTGAAGAACTCTCGTGGGCCAAATCTTCCACTTTGCTTATCTGTGATAGCAGGCAGCCTGGCGGCTGAAAACTGACGACCCCTTCTCGACCATCCCGACTGGCCATCCGCGTGATCTGACCTGACTGGCTGGTCCCCACACCGGAGTGTCACGCCGAATGAATCTCCCCCCCTCCCCACCCCTCCATCGATCACTCCATCGCGTGAATGAGCGCTACAATCATACCCCCGCCTCCTCAATCCTATTGATTTTTTTACCCCCGCCTCCCCCCTCCTAACATCCAATGGTGTAATAGGCTCACAGGTGCGTAGTCGAAGAGCACATTCTTCTCCAGCCGACCTCTTCCAATAGCGAGCAGTGAGCATTAAAAAAGTTGTACTCTGGCCGCAAAACTGTCCAAAACTTAACCGCTGCCCCGCGCCTTGGTGGGTGCAGGTGCATTGTGCGGGCTTTGCGACCAAACTCACCATGCTCAGTGGGAAAATCTGGTCAAATACAATTGTCAGTTGTGGGATAAGAACGTCACATAATCAGAAAATAGAACATGCCAGTTTGACGTGAATGTTTTTTGTTAAGTACGGCGTTTACGAGCTAGGTGGACGCAAGCCTGTCTCCCAAAACAATGGAAGCAAATGAAAGTATTTCGATATTTTGACAGGACTTTGCCGTCATAGCTTTCCTGGGCGGTCTTCCATGTCCTCTGAGTCCCGGCAAACGATCAAGTCGGTCGGAATGTGACAGCAACAGTAATCTTGGGATGTGCAGAATGTTAGTACCGACATAGGCAAGGGAGACTGAAATGGCCATTTCTGGCTCATTAGCCGTCTTTAACCAGTCATACCCAACCCCGAAGTGTGGATCACATGAGGCTCGAACTTACGACCTGTTAATTAGAAGTCCACGACTCTAGCCACTGGGCCACGAGCCCGTTGCCCTGTCGGTTTCGATCGGGAATATACAATGGTAGGGGACGCTCACCGATCGTTCTTACGGAACTCACACGTTCCGAATGGCCAGTGTGCCATCAGCTAGTCGCCTTCAGATCACCGACAGCAGCATGAAGCTTGTCTGTGTCCTGGACGTCCGCTGACGGCTAGCTGGCAGTCACATGACTCTCAGACTGCAGGACCGAGTTAGTAACTAGTGGCTCTAGAAATGAACTGTCCTCTACAAATGAACCGCTGACTCTTATGATGAACCAACAGATAGGGGTCGCTTTGAAAAATGTCGATATCCATAAAACCCCTGAACTCTCCGTATTCTTTCCGAGTTTCTCCGTTTCGACAAATCCTCGGTAAGATGTGGTTATGTAGCCGCACATGATGAACATAATGCTGTTGACCTACTTAATTATTTTGAGTTGGTCTGATTACGTTGGCATAGTGCTGCTGTGCGTTACGGTGTGTGTTCTGTTGGCGGCCTTGTTTCTTTGTTGCCGTGTCTGCCATTTTTGGCCCTATGCCGGCGGTCCTTCTCGACTTTCGGCCTGTCATCTCCTTCTAACTTTCGCGTCCAATGTTTCAGGGTTAGGGTTTATGGCTGCGGTTAATGGTTAGGATTATGATCAGTGGTTAGGGTTAGGGGTTAGAGTCAGGGGTTGGGGGTTATGGCCACTATTTCTTAACTACTCAAAGCACAACCGCGCATTCCCAATAGCTCTTCTTTTGCATACAACTGCTTGACTTCGTCGCCTGTGCGTTCCCCGGCCCCACCTGTAAAAACCTTTATTATCACCGGTTCTGTATTACAGGCGACTTGGTTTTGTTTACCTCAGGTGCGACTGCATAACCCCATCCGACCAGGAAAAGTTTTTATTCATGCTGGAGTGCTCTGTTCGCTGATCTTAATTTTGAAAGTTCATTTGCATCAGCAATTAGATGTCATATTCAGACGGGTCAAAAAAACCTCGACAACCATCGAATTATTTGCCTTCATCGACGAGGGAGGAAATTAAGGACTGACTCCGTTCTCATTTGTCCTCGTTTAGCGTCAACCGCAAGATCCGCTGGCAGCCACAGTTTACAGACATGCGATCGCCAGGCTCTAAACAAGTAGTAACAACAGCAACCGACAGTTCAACCGCCGAGAACTCCAAGGTCAACCACTGCCCCAGGCGGTTAGAAGCACAACAGTGACCTGCAGGCGAAATTGTTTATGGTGGAGAATGCATTCGCGCACCTAACTCTCTCCCTTTCTCTCCCCACCCTCTTCCACAGCCACCTTCTTCCGATGCGGCGAAATTTAAAGCTCACCAACTGTGGGTCTAGGCGCAGCCGCGGAGAAATTGGGACGCCTCATTAACGCCTGCCACACATGACGTCGTCCCGATCCCCCTCCTCATGCACCAGGCTTCATTCGGGGCGGTTTCGGGTCGCACGCCAGTAGGCGTGTCATGAGGGCCATGGTAAGGAGTCATTGCAGCCTGACCCTTGGACCTAAGCAGGGCTGAGTCACCGCGTCTGAGATAGTACCACAAATGCCAATGAAGGGAACGGAACTGATTAGTCCTCAGCTATCAAGCAAGCGAAATTTCCAATTCCAAGTTAATTAAAATACGGCGAATCAAGCCATGGGAAAGGGGGGAATGTGATAGGGAACAATCAGTAAAACAGTTACCAAAGCAAAGGCGGCAAAATATGCCAAGTTTAATGACGTCATAAAATCTCGCCACCTCTTTTTCAACTACTTACGGTCATTGGGTCTCTTATAAGATAGGATAAACTGCTCAATTAGAGAGCGACCTAGACAAGTGAAACGAGACAGGTACATAAAACATGGACCACTGATCTGACATGCAAGTGCGCAGGGCAAAGGGGGGAGTTGGAGAGAAGTTATCTGTGCAAGCGAGTTCGGATTACAGTGAAAACCTGCCGGGCGTGATTAAAACTGCACATGCGGGACAGCAGTCAGTACGAGTGAGGGGTGGCACCCAAAAAATCCGCCTAACCAAAGCAGCCTGTCTTACGGGACAGGTGGTAATAGGGGTTTTCTGGGTGGTGGCTGGTCGGGATGTACGATACTAGCCGACAGGAAGCCTTATTTGAACAGGTGAATGTTCGAAGTTGGTCCGCTCTCCGTTCCGTTATTACAAAATGGGTCGCCAAAGGCAGTATAGTGGTAGCGGCGAGGGGAAGGCGTATAATCGTCTTCCCTCAGAATGTTATCTAAATTTCTCTGTTAACCGCTCAAAGAACTTCAAAGACCCTACCATCGGACGGCACGCCAATGCCATTGAGGCATACTGGAGTAGACCGAAAAGGGAACTCCACGAGGGAGGCCCTGTATGTGGTCGAGCTGTGTGGGTTAACACAGACGAAGTACAGTATCGTCTTTGGTTTGGCCTCAATGCCATGTCTTTGACAGATGAATGGGAACTGTTCCTGTCCCATGTTGTGCAAACTTATCCTATTTAAAAGCGATTTTGTTTTGTAATAAACTGCCATAATGCGAATGTATGCCGTATATTCAGATGTACGTGTGTAACGATGAGGAAGGTTGGGTAAGAGCGACCATCGTCCATGTACCCTCCCGCGATGTTCATTCGGCCAGCCCATGTTAGGCCGTCGCGGAAAGTCCGAGTAGTGCGCGAAAGTAGGCCTGCAACCGCGTGTGAGTCCACTGTTAAAGGTATTATTTCTAGGTAACGGATTTTTGGGTGCCATCTCCCGATTGTTACCCGAGTGAGAAAACGGGGTTACGCCCATTATCGATCCTTACCGTGGTAGTGCTGGGCTGACCACGTAATCCAGCTGCTTACAGAGTTCTGGTTCTGGCCTCGGCAAAGCGCAGGAGACGCCTAGTCGCCATCCGAAGTAGGACACTGGGACCACCGTATGGTCAGGGTCTACTAGCTGTTACGTAATTGAGCTCCTGGGTACCGTCATTTCCGTCCATAACAGCTACTTTCGCCTATGTTCAGGCGACCAAGTTGCCAAGATCTAATTCCGTAGCCGTACCTGTTAGGGTTTAGGGTCTGGGGTTAGGGTTAGAGGTCCGGGTTAGGGGCTAAGGTTGGGGTGAGGAGGAGGAGGAGTTGGGGGTTTAAGGTTAGGTGCTAGGTGTTGGGATTAAGGGTGGGTGGTTAGAGGTTAGGCGTTAGGTTTAGGGGTCAGACTGGGACTTGTCTCCTGCAGGTACGGCTACCAACTGAGATCCGACCCAACTGTCCTCCCTCGCCTTCCTCCTCGATATGCGCACCCGCATATCAAGCCAACAGTCCATGTTTAATTTACCTACCATGTTTCCTCCCTCTAGGTCGCTATCTAATTCAGCGGTCTATCATATCTTATAAATGCCCGATGGCCGTACGCAGTTGAATAAGCGGTTGCAAAATTTTATGACGTTATTAAATTTTGCACGTTTCGTCGCCTTTGACTTGTTCAAATTTATTCCGGAAAAAAACAGAGCTTAATGTTTCCAAGATGTCTCTTTACAGCCGCCACCCGATTAAGCCGATTAGCTGGGGTCATATTTTGCTGTTCGGTCAACCGGTCAGAATTGATTCACATCGTTTCACGATTCACACTGACCCTCGATGCTCCAAATGATAGTTCGACCCTTGCCAGCAGTGTGTGGAGGCCGGCAGTGCGGTTCAGCATCAATGTGGTGGTTGGATGACCCAGTTTTCGGACTACGATCGTGATTAGATGCAAAACGGTTCTAGAAGTCCAGTTATCCTCGCCAGCTGAAGGTTCTGTTGTGAAACAAATGGTACCCTTTGGGGTTTGCCGATATTGAAGCTAGCACTTAAGCAAATGTCCCTGCATACGAACAGAAGGAAATGAATATCCCGATTAGTCGAGCCCGTTAAACGCTGAGCACCGCATGAGACTGTGCAAATACGCCGAAAACCTTCACCGGTAACAATCAGGAGATGGCACCCAAATATCCGTTGCCCAGAATTAATACCTACCATATCTATTTGCGTAGGTTATAGCCCTACATATTTGTTGTTTCGGCCGACCTCAGTTCCATCTGACCTTCAGTCCACATGCTGCCTCACTTAGATTATCATAGTCTCCAACAGTTAGATGCGATCGCTGTAGACCCAGCCATGATTAATCAACCTTGGCCTAGGCTTACACGACTGACGAATGGCAGCAGTAGCGGGGTTGCGGCTAAATCTAACCATACCTAAGGAGATTAGATAAACGATCGCTTTAGACCTACACTAGCACTATCATTCACCTTTTGGGTGAAGCCTATGAGCAGATCCAGGGAACTCAGATGAACTCCGCAGTCGCCGTTTCGGTGGCAGAATTGGTCATATAGGATTTAGAAAGCGGGATTTCATCCAGCGTGACTCAGTCTTTTGACTGATGACACCTCTTTTTTATCGTGAAGAGAACATCCTGTAGAAGTTCCATGACCTGTTTAATGCAATCTCCCCTTAAATACGATTCACAAGGGAAGAAGAAAAAGAAGAAGAATAAGAAGAAGAAGAAGAAGAAGAAGAAGAAGAAGAAGAAGAAGAAGGAGAAGAAGAAGAAGAGGCAGCAGCAGCAGCAGCAGAAGAAGAAGAAGAAGAAGAGCAACAGTTTTAATGGCGAAATGGAAACAACGGTTTATAGGAAGGCGACGAACCCCACGCAGCTTCAGGCTTCACAACAACCATCTAGTGGATCGCGAACTAAGTCGTGTAGGAAAGCTCTTGAAATGGATCCAGACTCATTGTGGCGAACCGGAAAAAAAAGGCTAAGTGCTCGATATCTCCGCGGCCAGTCTATGTGGGATTTCTATTCGAAGGCGTTTAGAAACCAGAGCCTACGCGCCCGACCACAGAGGACCCACGCAGAAACACCACCAAGGCATATTATGCCATACATTCAGAAGCAAACAAGAGACCCCCAGGAAGCAGTTCAGAAAAAGAAGATACGATCATTAGACGAGAAGTTTATTGGTACGCATGTGGTCCCACTGAAGCTGCGCGCTGCAAAAACTGCACCCCCTGTGCCTCCACCACCCTTATCTGGGACTGTCTCTGATGATAGGCTCGAGTGAGTGCTCGAATCGTCAGATCAATAGACTGCTTGTTCCAGCGACCGCATTTTATTTTTCTGCTATATCATACATCAAGGACGTTTCAGGCCTGACCGAGCGCATAGTTGTTGAATTAGGTGTTGAAATTTTATACCGGCCCAACGTTACCATGCGCAGAAGAGTCAGGAAAATGGAGGAGCAAATAAATTCGGGGCGTATTGTATCGTATCCTTTGCCTAAAATGTCTTTGCTGCTGCAGAGCTCAGACTGAATGCATGCTCGGATTGTGCCTACACCAACCTAAGCTGGCCGTGCGACGGAGTAACGAATCATCACAAATTGCTGTTCATACTTACAAAAGGAATCACGAGTTAAACCTCCCAGCTGCCAAGGCAACTACACATGCCGGAAGCAAGGCAAAACACAGAACTGATCAAACCCTAGGCCTCGGATGAGAACTCGGCCAATCGGTGTATTGACCTGGCACCAGTGTATGAGGTCGTACGCAATCACCTCCAGAGCTGCGGCACTGGGCGCTGAGTGGCTAAGCCCCCTCTAACTGTTGCTTGTTTCGTTGTTGCAGTCATCTTCAAAGATGGACCCCTTTATGAGTTCGATAGCTCAAAAAAGGCAAGCAAATTGTTCCGCTGTTCGACCTGTCTCCTTTAGCCTCATCCATACATACACCCGGAACTCGAACGTTGGCCTTCATTTTTAAGAATGTGTATGGGAACATAAGAAGGCAGCATAGAACTCACTTACACCTGTAGTCAAGCGGCAATGAAAAGACGGAAATTTTTGGACATTCAGACCGCCTACCCATCTGCTTATGGCCTGCATATTCGCGATCCCATTTATTGAGAAACAGAGGATGTTCTTAAAAAAGCCGAATTGTCTCAGTGAACTTGCAAGCTGACTAAGCCAATTTTTGGTCAGACTAGATGAAAAACAGAGATGAGAGGTTATCATACCAGAGCGAAAGGAGGTGGAGGACTTAAGGAGGGCGCACAAAGAGCAAATGTCCTGAATCATGAAATGTTAACTGGAATTCTGAAATACGCTCATGATTTTAGCGAAAATTACCGTGCAGCATAATCTCAGGGTATTTCAGTCACTTCAGGGTGCCGCCTTTTGAACGAGCTATTTCCGCACGTTTTCAAAAACCACACACTGTAAAAAAGATTACATCAGTAGTATGAGTCGTTTCCCATTAACTTTAAACGTCCTTATGGATTCAAATCTATTTTATGGAAAAATGGACAAAAAAATATCCTTTATTGTACTCACAAAGTGCATTTAATGGAAACGACGACTAAGGTCAACGCAAATACGGGTGATGACCACCAATGTTCAAACGCCGCGTCCCGACGATAGACACGCAGACTGACAGCAATCTCCTTCCTCCCCCATTGTCCCGGCGACTACGGAATCGATCACTGTGCATATGCGGGCGATCAGTGCCAAAACAGATTAATGAATACCCCGGTGTACACCGTTAAGACAACCACGTATAATTAAGGCCGCGCAAACATGCCGTCATTCCCCTATAAATTCTGTGAGACGTACTACGATACTCACATCCGATGATGGAAGTTTGTCTGATTTTGAAACGCCAGGACGATGCAACTATGGTTCCCGAGGTCGTCCCTTCTCATATTTCTACAGTAGGTGGGCTAACTCATGAAATGTCAACTGAAATTCCGAAATGCGTCTTCATTTCGAAAAGACTAATTAAGTAGGGTTGTAAAACTAACCATCTTGCAGCATCATTCTATAATAATTCAGTTACCTTAGGATGACAGCTTTTGAAAGAATTTCTTTCCGGCTGCATGCAAAAAATATACTCTGTAAAAATGACTACCTAATTAGCATGAATTTTTCTACCTTATTTTTGATATCCTTAAAAATTCAATTATATTCCATGGAAAACTTGAATAAAGATATTCATTCTCTCGCTCATTTGGTAGAAAATTATGTCTTCTTACAATTTTATACTCGAGGGAAGGATATAATTAGGTTTTGATAAAGTTTTCCAATTCCCGAATAATTTTGAACTCAACCTGCTGTAACACTTGCATTTAGGGTTTTTAGATTACAAGCCGTATATTTTCCGCGTACGGAAAACCATGCATTTCTTTACTGTTTTTGAGGAGACGATATGGAGTTCATAAAATTTAGCAGTGGACTTGAACCATGACGTAAACTTTACAAGCCGCGTTAGTAAATGCAGGAACATGACGTTTTATGAACGGCCATGTCATGGTATTAAAAAAAAACACAATTAGAAACTTTGATAAAACCGATTTATACCATTTCTTCGAGAAAAAAGTTGGAAGACGTAATTTCCTTCCGAGTAAGTGAAAGAATGGATATTTTTGTGCATGGTTTCCATGAAATATAATTGAATTTTTATGGGCATCGAAAATTAACGAAAAAGATTAGTTCTATTTAAATGGCCATTTTTTACAGAGTATAGTTTTTGCATGCGTCCGAAAAGAAGTTCGTTCAAAATTCGACATCCTAAGGCAACTGAATTTTTATAGAATTGCGCTGCAAGATGACTAGTTTTACAACCCTATTTAATTAATCTTTTCGAAACGAAAACGCATCTCAGAATTTCCGTGGACACTTCATGAGTTAGCCCACCAACTGTACTTTTTCGAAGAAAAATGAGTCCTTTTGAAAATTGAACAAATTTTTTTCGTAACTTTTTGACGCTGGCTCCCCAGGTCGTCATCAGACGCGTAAAAATCGCGAAAAACAGTTAAAATTTAAACATGCCCGGAAATGGATATGGCTTTGTGAGTGCCGTGAATGGGCGCATGCTTTGGGCTGACATCCCATTTTGATTGGTTAGCACCTCTTTCAGTTTTCTTTGAGTTTTGTATACATGGCGTCAGATCGATGTGTCGATTTGTGCATGAATCGTCAGAGTGAATGGCCTTTAGAAATCCTCGGCCTTTATAAATGGGCAGGAGCCGACAATGCGCGTTCTATCCCTAGCAAATTTGTGCCCAGTTTCTAGAGTATGCATGACAAAACAGATCCGGAATTGGGAGTTGGCGATCAGCTTCGCTTTGAAGATAACTCGGATTGCCGGAAAGGGAAATAAGGATTACCGCGGAAAATTTCTAGTTGGTGCTTCTCGACGATTGCAAAGACATAATGTATATAACAGAGTCGTAATTTCGGATTAGATGTGAGATGTGCTGCTGTTATCCATAAACGCAAATTAGTGCAGAAGTGAGTTCGCCGATGGGGTCACGGATCATGCTCTTCCCTTTGTGCCCTGATGTACAGTCTCTTAGCGATCAGTAGTATATGTTGAATGAGTGTACTGACTGAATGTGCGTGGATAATGCGAACAGCTAGGGAGAGGGTAACGGGCGTATTCTGGTGCTTCTGGCATCGCTTTCCCGATGTCTGTGTCATACATTCACAAGTGACCGACCAGGCCGATGCGTGATGTACATGCAGCCTTTGTGTCGATGGTAGTGACGATGTTTATAGTCACGCAGGTAGAGAGAGAGAGTTGACATTGCTGGATATGGGGAAGTCAGATGTGCACAAACGCAGTTGAATGAGGACTCAGATATGTTACAAAGAGCCAAGCCGAAGTTCAGTTTCTGCGAAAATTCTTCCCACTCAACGGATACGCTGACAGTTTTGTCGAGAAAAGCAGGCGAGAAGCCGAAGGTACAAATACAAAATCAAAGTCATTTCGCGCTGTACCCTGTAGAGCTGTTGCGTTCGAAGAATACCCTATGCCGATGAGCTTTACAAAGGCATTCCACAGTACCATCGGCCGACCATTCTGAGACAGAAATGAGGCATCGGCTACGTGGTATTACTCAAATACGGTGGCAAGTGTGCAGCAAGACTTCGAGCAATAATCTTTGCCCGACTGATCACCTAAAATTGTCGGACATTATCTGCCATGTGTGTGCCTTGGCGATGAATTGGTAACGACCGAAAGAGGTAGAGTTAGGCACTGATACTGATACGGACCCGACTCGTGTCCCAGGCCGAAAAATCTGTGCCCACGAGCAAGCGACCGCCTACTCTCCGCAACGGACAAAGAGAGAGTGAGAAGGATTACTGACCTTGAAACCTCAGCCGTTTCGGGATCGCTCGAGCCATCATCAGCCACGCATTTCCCCGATAAACGCCTAGAACGAGGGCCAATGTGCACAGCCAGTGCATGTGAGTTAGTGTCGTTCGTTGGAAAGCGACAATGGCATTAGCGCGGGCTCTCTCTCTATACATCTTGCCTGAACCATAAAGTTCTGCATTAATCCCTCATTTGACGTGGGCAAAGGGCAGAGGTCTATACTTCACCCCTTCTCACCACAGTGGCGGTTGCCGTCAACGCCGCTGGTCTATTTGTCGTGTGATTGCTCTTTCCTGGAGATTCGAACGACTCTATCCTCTGGAAAGGACCACGTAGATCTGCAACAAGGCGAATTTCATCATCACTTTGTTCGCCTAGTTTGTCCTCACAAAAGTACTTCTCACGTGACCTCGTTCAAAATCGTGTGCCCTGGAGAGAACCACAATCGTGGGGAGAACGCAAGGTTATGTTCTTAAATGAACGTAACTAACATACTGAACGGGGCCTAGGCTGCCGAGTCTCGGAGTTTTACCCTTATTTACCGCGGCCCTGAGTGCAGTCACGAGACCGTCGTCCCATGTGCGTTCACTCCTCTGGACATCCAAGCTTCCTTTTTCCCCAGAGTCCTTCTCAGTCAACTGGGCGGGGTCAGATTTCAAAGTGTAGTAAATAGGTCACGCGAGTCCTTCGGATCAGGCTGATTCTGCTGACACTATTCACCTATTTGCACTGACAAAAGTACTTCTTGTGGGGGCTCGTTAAAAATCTTGTGCACTGAACCTATTTACCTTCCTCAGGTAAACGCAAGACGAAGACCATAAATGAACCTAACGAACGTGCTAAGCGGCACCTGAAAGGTTGCTGGCCAGTCAAAAGTCGTTGTGTAGGATGTGTTGAAAAACACCGCTTCAGCAGGAGAAGTATATTCATCTTGGCCTAAAACTTCTGACTTCATCCTCTAACATAGCATCAGTGCACACCCCTTGCTAGAGCATCTAACATTTAACCTTATGCATGAACTCTGTAGACCGCCTATAGGGCTATTTTAGAGTAATTCACAGAGCTCGTAAAGTCTGCTCCTCGCAAGCCGTGTCTCAAACATATCTCGGGCACTAGCTTGTCTAGATACTCTGTAACCAAACTGGTATGCTCCGTTGGAGCTCATGGGTGTCTAGGTAAAGGATACGTGCGCGCGTGTGGTAGGTCGTATCATGCAGATAATGACTGTTCCACACAGTCCTCAACTGACACCCAAATCTCATTTGTGGTCCCCCGAAGCCAGGCTCTGCCTAGCGTCCACAACCCCAGTGACCGCCCTGGCAGGTGGGCCAAACCAGATTATGGTACCAATACTGTGTGCCCCCATGCCCGGCAGTTCATCTCCCCCTTCATTTCCCTCCCTCCTTTATCAGTGAGTCTTTTTTAAAAAGGACCCGCAGAGAGGACGGCATGCAATCCGATAGGCATCCTAGGCTAATCCCGGTCTTCCTTCCACCGAACAAAGCCGTGACCCATAGCTGAGTTCGGCAGCCGTCTGGGATGTCTCAGCAGCCCTGTGTAGGTACAATTGTGCTTGATCCATCCCAAAGGAAGGGACTACAAAAGGTGCTCTAAACAAATGTTAGGATAAAGTCGTTTGTGCGTTGATTGTGGCTCGCAGATTACAACTCACGGGTGGTTTAGCCCGATTCCACTTCCAGTTCTCTTGACAACGGGCGCGGGTGGATAGGGGAGGAGAGAGTGCGGTAGATGCACTGAAAGTACACCGTTAATACAAACTAACTCACGCGCAAGTCACGGTCCCCGTACCCGACCTGTTTTGGGGCACGAAGTGGACATTGTTAAAAACTACGGCTTTACTAGCCTTCGGAAACCCCGCGGAGCCGTCATCCCCAAGAAACGTTTGGGTTCTCAAGGTCGTCATTGTAACTGCTTTTGCATGCTTACAAATTTCCAGCAGTGGGATCTCTGAAAATGGGTCATAATGTACTAGTGCATTCATAATAATTCCATTCGCCCCAGCTCCAATACCCCAAGGAAATGTTTGAGTTCGTACACAGATGGCAACCGAGTTTATTCGGACATGTCTCTGACAGACATCTGACCTGAACTTACTTATAACTGTACTGGGCACGACTGTCATCATCTAGCACCCAAGCGATGAAGACAGAAAGCGAAGGTCCAAGGACCTCCCAGACGTCTTCACAGACCATGTTGGACAGGATTTGAGTCGACCACCCCGTCGACGTCTCCAGGTAGTCATCAGCGTCATATCAAAGACAACAACATCAAACTCATTCGTGTTCAAACCACCTGAGTCGTCTTGCTTGGATGGCCTAAGAGATCCCCGACATATTGTTGGCTCGAGTACAGACTGCGGCACTCTCCGAAAGATGGGTCAAGTCAATTCAAAGGACGCTCTCCAAGTAACATTGGTCATACGTCTTCCACACACAAGGTCCAGCACTCACAACCGTAGATGGGTACTGAAAGAGCGGACACCCGGTACTCGTTGCCGTCTGCGACGATGGACGACGATGCGACAGGTCAGTAAACATAAAGTTCTGCAAAATCCCTGTCAGCAGCATCGATTTGGGCGACAATACTAGTTTTACTGTCCACTTGACGAAGTTTGTGCGACAATGGAGAGGTAGTATTCCCTGCTCATAGCAACAATAGTCTTTCAGCAGAGTCTAACTTTATCATCAACTATAAGGAATGCGAGGGGCCCATTGCCATACCGAGAAGTCGCATGGATAGAGGATGAAACGGAAGATGAACCCCTTGATACTGATCTCGCAAAAGCCTAAGTCTGGGATTTGAATTCCACAAGAGACGGATATCCACGTATTGGCGGAGATTACGTATCGTCAAACAACGGGTACCAAGGTAAATAAACGCCTGCACAGTCCACCACCCAATACCCAGAACCCGGCCTGCACACTATTCGCCTGTCCCACTAGACCGCGAATAAGGAGCGTGTCTGTTTCCACGGAAGCCGCAAGGCTGACTCTAATACTGAGTCTGAAAACCTGTTTAAATGAGGCTTCCTGAAGGTGTTAGGTTCCGACGACCACATGTTTCGGTAGAATGTAGCCGCTAGACAGCAATGGCAGGTCAAAATGTCATTAACAGACTTTACAGTATTTATTGAGGCAGGACAAAAACTAGGCCCTTCACGCCCTGGTGGTCCTCGTTTCTCCAAATCTTGTTCATTTCTCATAACCGCCTGTTCTCTTGGCATCTGTGTTGAGACGCCAACAAATAGCCTGCGTCGGATAAAGCATTCCTAGTTACACATGCATTGAACGTAATAAGACTGTATTTAAATGAAACATCGCACTCAGTAACTTAGTCGAGAGCCTAAGTGCGAATGTTTAAATTAACTAGAGCATAGGAGCATCCAGTAGCACATGCACTTTCTTGAGCTTGTTTCAGTGTTCGCGTCCCTGATGCAATCTCAAAAACATTTTCGAGACTGCACTTTGGCTGGTAGAGAAAACGTTTAAATAAACGTTGCACTAGGGAGTACGAACAAGATAGGCATATGAAGAAATAAATACGACGGATAGAATAGGAAATGTACAAGTCGGTGTACACGCGGGGACTATTTACCGAAGGAAATATTGGTCTCAAACTGAAGCGGCGAACTTTCTCCTCAACTGGAATTTTACTTTTAAACTCTAACAATAAACATAAACCCAACCATAAATTATGGCGTGAACCTTGAATCCAACCTCGAAACTTAATCCGCAAATCAGATCTTGAAGCCCAACTTGAAAGCCGCATTCTACCCTGAACTTAAAACCGACCCATAATATTACTCTGGCTTGAAACTATTGTGTAAGCATACCAGGCAGAAAATTCCGCTACCATACTTATAATTACGGTATCAGTAGTTGCGTCCTCTCGTTTATTCCAGAAAACAACTGCGGAATATAAAGGTATTTTCAAGTCAGAGTCAAGATTAGAGTCATGTTTGAATTATAAGGATAAATTTAATTTTGTTTCTGTCCCCTATACAAGACATGACAGCTGATCGAGGGCACATAACTACGAAGGCCAAATACCAAGGCCCCCAATAGAGCACCCATTGCGCTCGTCGTTTGACGACACTCTTTTCAGACCTCTAAAGTGCGCCTTTTACCGCACTCAGTCTTCGGCCATGTGAAAAACGCCACTTGCTCACAGGTACGCGCATATCGGTTGCGCGTGCCGTTTCCGACTCTTATAACATGACTAATGTATTCGGCAGTGCGACAACTACTGCCCGTGCAAGCAAGGCATTGATTTCGTGCTGCGTGTCGAGCGCAATCCAACTTTCCTCCACGTGATCTGGCGTTCTACCGTCTTACAAGGGGACTTGCCGAGTCGAGTAAGCTGTGGAGTGTCGTGGGTGCCCACGCTAGGAATGCTCCTGATAGTTATCAGCAGGGTGGCTGAATTAATCCCACAAGTAGTGCCACTTCAGCCAACTTGATAATCAGTAATTGCGTTATAACCAAATAATGAGTTTCTGGTGTATTTGTACTGAAAAACCTGGGCAATATGGCTCTGGATTGACGA
>CACRXP010000135.1:39044-52124 GCA_902702965.1 Spirometra erinaceieuropaei | reverse complement strand
CAAGGCACAGTGCTCCGAGAGATTGAGACTCTTGGAGTGTGATACGCCCAGATCCTTAATAACCCCAGGCACATTTATTGCGTGACCTTCAATACTTAGTTGAAGTTGACGGTCGTCGCCAACCACCATGACTGAGCACTTATGCCAAGAGAGAGAAGGGTGCCATGTGCGGCACCACTGGGTGAGAGCCTGTAGATTGCTCTTAAGGAGCTCGAGCACGATGTCATGATCTGCCGCCTTATATCGATATGCAACTTTAAGATCATCGGCACACATAAACGACTTAATATCCTGAAATAAATCGGGTACATCATTAACAAAAAGGAAAAATAAAAGCGAGCCGAGTACTCTACGCTGAATGACGCCACTCCTCACACGTGTGGGCTTGGAGATAGTATTGGAAATCTTAACTGTTTGTGTACGAGTGCCCAGCTAAGAACATATAAAATTCAAAAGTTTGCCGCCTATTCCGAAAGAGGACAGTTTCAAGAGAAGAAGAGCATGGTCAACACGATCAAAAGCCTTAGTGAAATCGAAATATACTGTGTAAAACCATTGTCCCAAGATTGGAGAACATAGTCAAAGAAAGAGAGTTGACAGGTGTCAGAAGTCCGAGCTTTGAGGAGTCCATGCTGAGCAGCAATCAGTAGGTTATTCACTGTTAAGTGACGCATCATCTTATCTTGGATTAATGTCTCTAAGATCTTCGAAACTGCGGGGAGGGTGTTTACTGGCCGAAAATCATCAAATGATGTAGATTAGCCGTGCTTAGGAATGGGCAAAATCTGTGATTCCTTCCACAAGGTAGGATAAGTTTCACTTTCAAGGGCAAGATTAAATATCTTGCATAAGAGGGATGGGAAAATCGTATTTGCATCGGCTTTTAAAATGCGTACTGGGACACCATCAGGGCCTGGACTATAAGATTGACGAAAACGCCGAATCGCAACAGTCACATCTCACAGAGTGAAAGTTATAGTTTCTAGAACTGCCCCGGCAATGACTGGATGGTCGGAAGCGGAGTGGTCGAGTCTTCAATGAACGTTTTGTACAGGAAACCATTAAAGCTATCAGCGGTTAATTGGGCATCGACTATGGGATTTCCGAGAGCGTCTCGAAGGATGGGATGCTGCGTCTTTCGGTGAGTTCGTATTCTTCTAGAGGAAAGTTTCGAGACATTTAACTAATAGTTTTGGGTAAACTGGACGTCTTCGGCTAGCTGTTTTTCTTCAGACAATCTCTTAGCTCGATCAAAAATATCGCAAACCAAGGGCAGAACAGAAACATCGTTCTGAAGATGGAATCGACGATAAAGTCTGCGCAATCTGCGACGAAATGGTAAGGGTGGGAAAACCTCATCCCCAACATTAATAATTTTCTTAGGGAGGACAAAACGAGAAATAAGCAGATCCAAATTCTTGTACAGATTTGCAGTGCAAACATTTACATGCGAAATAAGGAAGAACTCAGTTCAGTCGTAGGAATTAAGGTGTGTTAGTTATTCGGTTGAGCGAGTTGATCGGAAATCGCGGAAAAAGTTATACTTTGGGGAAGAGGTTTTGTCAGCCTCCAATTCCAACGTTGAAACAACTATGTCATGGACTGAGCTCCCGAGTGTGCCTAGAGATGATAAAGACGAAGGTATCCAGCCTCTACGGAAAATCAGGTCAAGTAGGCTTGAGCATTGGGTGGGAAAGTCGACAACCTGAGTCCACATCCCGACATCCACAGTCTCAAGAAAGCCTTTAAACCTTCTGGGGCCTGAGAGCGGAGACCAGCGGACTTCGGGGAGATTAAAATCACCCGCAACCAATTGATACTTAAAGCTTGAGTCGGCCGCAGCATGAAATGCCTGTGAGGGTAAACGATCGAAATTGTCGTTGGCGTTGGGAGGGCGATAGACACAGCCAACGAGTAAGGAGAACTTATTTTTTAGAGCAACCTGGAGCTAGCAACTGCCTTCTACTGCGAAAAAATGCGGGAGGTCCAATGGCAAAATGTAAGTGTTTGCTTCACGTAGACGCAGCTGCCCCCACCACGGCTATCTTGGCGATCATTTCGAATGCAATTATAGCCTAGACGAGAGAGTTCGGAGTCAGCTCCTGAGGTTGATGCCCACATCTCAGTTACTAAAACAATATCTGGACAATGGACGAACACCAGAGTCTGAAGCAAAGGCATCTTATTAAGAACAGTCTGAGGCAGTATTTATTGCACAATTCTATGTATGGGTAAAGATTCGAGGTCCAGATATTGTATCGCGTTCATCATCCCCCGAAGAAGACGAAGAAGAAGAAGAAGAAGAAGAAGAAGAAGAAGAAGAAGAAGAAGAAGAAGAAGAAGAAGAAGAAGAAGAAGATAGGGCGCATTCATGGACCGAGTTATATTTGTACTGACGTTTCGGAAACCCTCTCGTTTCCATCATCAGAGTAATGTGTTGACAGTTCCTGCTGGTCTTGATTGCGTCAGCCATGATATCTGCCTGGTATTATATCCGTGCGCGAGGCACGAGCATTGACCTGCCCGTTCGCCGCCGATTAGCGTTGACCTCTCCACGATTGACCGCCGGTGGGCTCCCGCCACTAATGATCCCTTTCCGGCCGTCGTAATTGTTGGCGAGTCAGCATACTTGTCGGCCTCCCCCTCGTCACTCAACGAACTGATCACTTGCTAGGGCTCATGTGAGTTGATCTTAGCTTCGTGGGCGTTGCGGTGAGGTGGCATCCCATGCTAGTCACATGACCCCGGCCGGCTACTCTCCCACTTTCTGCTGACATCGGCTGTCGGCCACGCGTCACTTTGCTCGACTATCCTGATGGCCTTGTCCGCACTGACTGGAGCCTTGTGCGTTGCGCCTGGTAGGCAGGATGCAGGTCTATGGCGCTGTTGAATGTGACAGTCGAGGACCAACTTTCGAGCATCAGTCTGGCCATCTTATCGTTGGCTCGGCCGATTACCCTTGCCTTTTCAAAGGCGAAATTGTGGTTTTGCTGTCTAACGTGGCCACAAACCATAGACAGCTTGTCCTTGCGGTTGCTTGCAAGCTGATGCTCATGCAATCTTGTGCCAAGACGTTAGCCCCTTTCACCAGCATACTTTGCATCACAGTTTTGGCATGGTATGCTGTAGATACCCGCTGATTGTTCTGTCACCGGTAGCGGGTCTTTGGGCCTCATTATTTGCTGTGTGATTGTTGACTCTGGCTTGTGAGTCACTCCGATCCCGAAAGGCTTCAGGATTCTTGCCGTCGCCTCTGACACGTTTTTCACATACGGGATTGCGAGCCAAAATTTCGGGTTTTCTCCGTCCGACCGCTCAGAGTGGGGCTTCTGAAGACACTTGCGTATGAAGGACTTGGGATAACCGTTGGCTTTAAATAGGGCGTGCAAGTACTTAATCTCCTCCTTCATCCCACTTTCGTCGCTGCAGTGTGTTTGAACGCGTTGGAAGAGGATTCTGACACAACTGCGTTTGTGACCAACGGGGTGGTTGCTCTTGAAGTGGAGGATTCGCCTGGTGTTAGTTGCCTTGCGGTAGACCGTTGTTTTTATCTTCCTGTCCTCCAGCATTCTCATTTTTACGTCAAGGAAGGCCAACTGATTGTTGAGCTCTTCTTCCATAGTAAACTGAATGTCAGGAAAGACTGAACTCAATAGTGCCTTGAAAGTCTGCACATCGCTCCTTTTGATGATAACGAAAGTGTCGTCGGCGTATCTGGCCCAGAATTTTGGGGGGTACGAGCTGAAGACCAGCCGCTCAAACCTCTGCAAAACCGCTTCGGCAATTAATTCAGATAGAGGCGAGCCCATCGGTGTCCCTTTCTTTTGCTCGTAAACCTGGCTGTTGAATGTAAAGAATGCCTTAAGACATAGTTCTAGGAGCTCGATTATGTGAACTCGTTTGAGCTGTTGATCGGTCTCATCATACTTTTCCCGGAGAAAACCGTCAATAGTGTCGATAGCCAACGTGGATGGGATGGAGGTGAACAATGAGATCACGTCAAAAGACACCATCACCTCATCTGCCTCCACTTCGAGACATTTGATGCGCGACACAAACTCTTTAGCCGACTTCACCGTCCACTCTGAATCCTTGGTAAGGAAACAAAGTTACTGGTACAGCCACTTTGACAGCCCAAAGGTTGGGATACCACGTAAGGAGAGGATGGGGCGTAGCGGCACTCCCGGCTTGTAGATATTTGATAGGCCGTAGAAGCGCGCCATTGCAGCATCACTGACTTTTGCGGCCAGCGCTTCCCTTCTAGTAAGAGCGCCCGCCATTCTCAGCTTGTCGATCATCTTGTTTATGCTGTTTACGAGCTTTTTGAACTTGCTGACAGTCGATGGCGCATAAGCTTCCTTGTACATCAAGAGGTTGCCTAGTTTTTTTGCAGTACTCAGCTTTATCCATGACGACAGTAGAGCGCCCCTTGTCGGCGGGTAGGGTGACGATATCCTCTAGTTTTCGTATTTTCAGAAGTTCTCGATCTTCTGCCTTAGAAATCGTCGTCTGGCGTTTATGTTGGAGGAGTAAAGTCGACACTTGTTGTCGCATGGCGTATTTGCGCTCCTCGCCTGCATCACACTTTTGGAGCGCCGATTCGAAGGATGCAATAAAGTCTTTTAATTTAATTTAATTTAATTTAATTTATTAAATGCCAGTTTACAGGAATTGTCAAGGGAAGCGATGAAACACAAATCCAACCAGCAGTGAAAAAAACTCCTGAGGTAAAGAAATAAAAATATACTTGATGGTGGTTTTCATGGTTTGGAGGGTTTAGGAGAAAAACTGCTGGTGGTAGATTTTTGACCGTCGAGAAGGGGGGGGGTCGCACGGTATCGGAGATTATCAGACGTCAATTCCTTTCATAAAGTTGGGGATAGTCAAAGTAGAGCCGTTGAGGAACAGCTGGTGAGACCGGCCATAGTGTTCAGAGACCACAAACGCCATCGTTACTGTAGAGTCGATCAGTGGATTCAGAACCCAAAATTTGAGGAAGCTTTTCTGAATGCAAAAATCGAGTAATAGTTCTCTTAAATAAAGGATAATTTTGCAGAGTCTTCACACTCATTGGTAGTTTATTCCAAATAGCAATTACATTTACAGAATAGAACCGACGATATTTGACAGTACGTGCCAGAGGCAGAAATAAGAAGACCTCACGGTGACTGTTACGTCGTGGGTGGATATGATGTCTTAAAGAGGTGAGTGGGTTAAATGTGAAATTATATAAGAGTTCAAATAGCAAAAATAGTCCCTTTTGTAATCTGCGGAACCATAAAGGATCAAGGCCCGTAAGCCGGCAACGTTCTTGGTAAGACAAATGTCGGTGTTCCGCGGCTAAAATTCTCTTGGCAAAAAAGTGTTGAACGGATTCTATTTTCTTCCGCTTAGTAGCACGCATGAGGCTAAATAAAAACGAACAGTATTCCAGACCAGGTCTAACGTGCAGGTTGTAAAGGCGCATTCCGATGTCCCTAGTTTTGAAGTTCCGGAGGATAAACCCGGTCGTTCTGCGTGCTTTGGAGACTGTCAAGGCACAGCGCTCCGAGAGATTGAGACTCTGGTCAAGCATCTTTTCTGCTGAACCTTGCGTCATGGGATAGAATGGCTAGTTGTTGCTGAGTATGTATCATGAAGGCTGTTTCATTTGGCTAAAGATCCAGCAAAGCTTCTCTGGGTGCCTTCTAGTTTCTTTCGATCGTCGGATGGTATTAAGCCAAAGAAATGTAAACAATAGTCAAGGAGAGATTACACGCACACTTTGTAACGTTACATTCTTCATGCATTTAAGGAGAAATATTTACACATGAGTCCAAACAAACAAACGACTTTAGGAGAATTTTTAACGTGGAGGGCGGGGGTAAATTAGGTGTACTTGTATAGCTCAGAAATAACACTTTTGTAAATGATACTTCTTTTACTTCGTGATCATCGAAAATGACGGAGGGAAGTCTTTATCGACTAAAAAACAGGAGATGGCATTTTGTCGGTGAGAATGGCACTTGCCATTGACTACTTCATTCATTACACTATAAGACCAGCCTCACTTGCTCTACACATAATGAGTGCTGTATGCTCGTTATATGCATATGAGAGTTTTGGTTCGTCTGCATCAAAAAGCTTAAGCCGAGGTTAGTGTGAAAGGCAACTTGTGAAGGTATATGAGAAAGAAACGGAACCTGACATGATGCTTTGAAATACTCAAGTAAATATAGGAGATAGTTCTAAAACCGCATTTCGCATCTGCACTACTAAAGATCGGCCTTGGAGGTAGGATGAGGATAAGCACATAAGGGTTCCGAATACCGTGAAATATTAGCTTTATTATGAGTTTTTTGCGGGGCAATTTGTCAGAAGCCTTTTTAAAACCGCACTTTTTTTCTGGCTACCGTGCTTCTGTTCAGTTTTATTCGAGGAAAGGTATACGAATGCTTTTGAACTCTCTAACATCTCTCTTGCTAGAAATGAATTTCGGGACAGTGAGACGATGAGACCGACATGGTGTTCTAGGCAGTAAGGCATCTCGGGAAGGGGTATGAACTTAAGATCTGTCATTGTATGAAAGGACACAAAATAGTCCATCGTAGGGCCATTGTGATGGCCCAGTAGCACTTTATACACGGACAAATACAAAAGAACATGCTGTCAAATTAGAATCAGCATATGACTTATATTCCAGAGAGGGTAGATATGTGGCCCGGGGGTTAGCCATTGCTAACTGCAACCTTTGAGCATAACCAATAGCATTCAAAACGGCTATGTTTCAATGCGTCCCGAAATAATTGCCGTGAACCCTTAAGGTAGTGCCATGAACAAGCTCGGCGGTAGTACACTGCAGATTCGGTTTGAGGTCGATATGGATACTGAGTATGACGAAAGGAAGATATTCGCTCCAATGGGTGCAAGTGAATACGAATCTGATCCAAAACAAAGGTAGCCGTCAGTGATATTAAGTAGCATTCACTGGTATGCCGGATAAACTAAAATCTCTTAAATCTAACAAGCCTTTATGGCGCACTTCGTCCACAAACACCGCAGCTCCAATTATACACCCAAATAATTCTCTGTCCTGCGTACCGGTTACTTACTGAAGCCCCACCATATATCCTGTAAATAATTCATATGTGAAGTGCCATGAGTCATTCACCCCCCAACCTAGTCCAGGTTTCTCATCACTCAAAGCCAACTGCTCTCACATGAGTCAACCCAGCTCCTCTGGCCTCCAGCATCAACCTAGTTTCCCACCCTTTTATCCTCATAGCTGCCTACCCTCCTCCACCAGCCTCTACCTTCCTTTTACGCTCCCCCCTCCTCCTTCTCCTCCTCCTCAAGTTAATTACCAGCTAGCCTATCCCTGTTATAAATCGCTTGTAATCCCAGCGTCAGAATACTATATTCCCACATCGTTCAGGCTTTCCCCCGCCTTCTCTTGCTGACCCCCCATATATCAATAATTTTGAACTCACTATTCCTTATTCCCCAAGTAATAATTTACAGCTTGCATATCGTCTTTCAATTATTTTTCCGAATACCGTTGACAATAGCCAAACCGATAAAGCAAAATGAATATTATATTAATAAATGCCACGCCTGTTATAAACAACATGACTCGAATCAGGGTCACTGCTATCAACGTGACGTCATTTAGTATATCTATAACAGAACTCTGGGCCCATTTTCTAATTCCTAACGTTTTCATTTTTATAGATGATTTCGATTTCTACCACCAACATCGCACAACTAGGCGAGGGGACCGTTACCTCCTTTATCTTAGATCCCACCTAAAGCATTCGCCCTATTACCTGGGTGCCTTCTCATTCACGGGGAACTTCTGCTTTGCATCCATTATTCTTTGGTTGCATAGAAAGGCAATTATTGACGGTATCTACAATCCTCCAAAATTTTCATCCAGTACTGATGCAAACTTTGTAAAATATTTACTTTTCGAATCTGCTTCGATGTTAAAAGAATCACTGGGGATTTTAACTGTCCTGAAATAGACTGGGTTTCGAATATCAGCCCACCTAGATTCCGACCTTTCCAAGATGCTGTCAATTTTTTAAATTGGTCTCAGCTTGTATACTCTTCAGCCGGAGATAACCACATCTTAGATCTAATCTTTGCCAATGACATTGCTCCTCTTTTTGTTGCCCTCAAAAAGGAGCTCTTTGATAGTGACCACATACTAATTCATTGTTGCCTATCGCTTGCCTTTCCAAAGAAGACCAACACAGTTCGGACCTGCCTTAATGACGATTGCGTAGACGACGACTTAAGGAATCACTATGTAGGGTCATTGCTTGGCGTGGCATTCTCTCCCGTTATGATGCAGCAGTTCTTTCTGAAATCATGTCTAATGTTTACAAAACAATTTTAGGGCCTGTGCCGCACAGTCATCTCAGGTCTAATTCTTCAAATTCCCTTGTTCCTTATTTTCATCGCAACAGACTAAAAGGTTGAGAGGGCAGTTGCATGACTGCCACTAAGCATTTATTCGTTCATCTGAGAATCACAAAGATTTCTGAAATGAGCTTAAGGATGCGCCAAGCGCGTTACAGGCAAATAGAATCACTTGATCTCAGCGATCCGAAATCTGCCCAACTCCTTACTAGAATATTCCGTCATCGGTCCGCCTCTATGCGTGGTCGCAAAATTCCACCATTGCTAAGCGGTAACAAAATCTTCCTCATCGATGACGCTGACCAGGCAGAGTTGTTTAATGCTTTCTTTGCAAAGCACCGCACTACTTTGTCCGACCCAGCCCTTTTCTTTCGCGCACTTTCAGACACTACATTTAGTACAATCGATGTCTTTTGAGATCCAACTAAGAAATACATAAGTCGTCTGAAAAACTCCCACTGCTCGAGAACGGACGGGATTCCAAATTCGATTATTAAACAGGCATCTAACCTTCCCAAATTACTTAGTCATTTATTCTCGGTTTAACATTTCGGGCGGTTTTTCCCGAAAACATGGGAGACGTCAATTATCATTCTTGTCTTCAAGTCTGAATCTCGGTTCAATGTTAATAACTGTCGGGACGTGCACAAAACTCCGTCTCTATCAACATTGCTTAAAAGGGCAATAATCATAAAATTCTTGATTGCTCACTAGTTAATCAGGTTCTCAACCCTAACCAGCATGGTTTTTTGCCTGAAAGATCCTGCAAAACGTGCCACTTGATCTTTCTTAATCTAATCACTTATTTTCATAAGGAGTAGTCAGCGGTAATTATCTACTTTAATCTTATCAAAGCCTTCGACAGGCTGTCACACAGACGGCTTTTGGTCAAATTGGAAGCTCTTGGCATCCAGCCGGCTCTATTGGACTTCATCGGGTCCTATATATTCAACTGATATCAGGAAGTCATGGTTGGTAGTAACCTCTCGACACCTCACTCAAACACGAATGGGGTACTTCAGGGAACGTTTCTGGATCCACTATTCTTTCCTCTATACATCAATGATATTTTGACTGAACTCAGAAATTTGCAAGCGTTCATCCACACCGATGACCTCAACTGTGTTTCCTCATATTTCAAGGACACCACAAATGTTTGTGTTGAAGAAATTAATGCCGATTTATTACGCTTAAGCATATGGAGTTTTTATCATCCAAGTATTGTTTCGGGTCTTTTAGTGCTGCCAAATTTCCTGGTCTCATAGCTTTACAGAATAATCCACTTACATGATGCTTCATCATAAAGGACCTAGGTTGAAGTTATACAAACAAACTCGCCTTATCACTTGATGCAGATGTAATCCCTGCCAAAGCCGCGCAGATATGTGGTGTCATATCGTATAGATTTTTCCTTCCGGAAATGAAGCTAAGACTTTATCGAATGTTTGTTCTTCCTGTCCTCAGGTACTGCCGTCCTCTCTTTAGTTTCATGGACGCCTATCGCCGCAATAAAATCGAAAATGTTCAGGGGGTTTTCACCAGGAAACTCTTTTCTCAAGTCTTATCCAGTACTTCTTATACTCAGAGATGTCAGCTGCCGAACCCTCAGTTTTAAAGGATTGGAAAATTCGAAGATGGTCTTTGCTTCCTGTTTTGCATTAATTCTAGCTCTAATCTTCCGCGCATTGTCACTCCCACTCCGAAGGATCGGTGGTATGCCACGCGCAAATCCTTCTTGGTGATTCCGCCGCCTCTTTGCACTACATCTAAGCACTCCCTCCTTTTGCATCAGAATATGCCGTCCTTGGAAGGAATTTTCCATCAAAAATTAGGTCATCGTCCAAGTTGTCGGTGTTTAAATCGGAATTACGCAAGCACCTCACGCCGGAAAGTATCAAGGTGCTTTTGGCCGTTTTATTCCCGGACACTTGGCTTCTTGACTTTCAGAAGGATCCCCCTGGGATTTAGTGGTAAATAATTGATGTCTTGATTGTTCAGGCGAAAACTCTCATTTATATTTTCCCAACCCTCTCTTTTCAAATTGCTACTTAATCTACTGTTACTTCTCCTCCTCTGCAGCCGCAATTTTTTCGGTTTTTCGATGTCGTTTCCTCATCTCGATCTCTAGCGGTCTATTGTCTATCACGGCGGAATCCTCTCTCTTAGTCATCTGCAAGTAGTTCGGTTGGTCAGCAAGGATGCATCATGGTTGCATCCGCCCACAGGCTTTAATAAGCGCCTTAGACTTAAATGTCTCCTCTTCGGCTGGACTCTAAGCGGACTGTGTCCGATTGAGTCAGGCTTCTCTCCGCCTTGCTTCTTTACCGCTGGCAGGGTCATCCGGTTTCGGAATTCTGTTTTTCGAACCCCCTTATACACCACCATATGCAGACCAGTCCTGTCCAAACGGCCTATTTTCCCTATCATGATCGACAGTTTTTTTCTTTTTAAAAGCTTACCAAATCACACTAATTTTGTCTTTTTAAAAGGAGTTTTTTGCTGTTTGCCAACCATTTTTAATAGTTGACTGCTCTTTTTAAAGCGCGAACCGAATACTGTTGTCTGTCTACTTGATCTAAAATTCACTTAGAAATGCATTTTTACTTGCTATGAAAGTACTCCAAAGGGTACTTAATAAAACAATTTATTTATTTATGGTTGTCATAGGGCCGTAACGAGGTCTTGAGTTGATGATGTAAACACTCAGCCAGACTGTTGAATAAGGGATGGAACAATTGAAAATGTCCGTGGAGTTGGTGGGGTTATAAAAAATCATGCACTCGGTGGTAATTGTTGAGAAGACACCGTGATTGGAGATCCAGTATTCAGGGCAGGCGCAAGCAACAGTATCCACAGCCACCCTTATGCTGGAGGTTACGCAAAGCAATCTCATAAATCGGTCATTTGCAGTGATCAAGTAGGTACAAGCATGGGATGCCGACAAAGGGTATATTAGTTCGCTGTGCACTTGTGCGAAATGCGCGTCAGGTCCAATAATTTTGTCAGTAAGACTTTGTTGAGCCGCCCGATTTGGGCTTTCTTTCAAGCTAAGCAAGGAAGCGTTAACTAACGGATATCAGTGTGCATGTTGGGTCAGACGCCGGGATCACTGACGGGACACTGTGTAGCCCGGTTGTCAGTATGAGCAAGATTTTGCAAGACGGTGAAAAAATCTCGTTACGTCTTGCCTCGTGGTAGAAGCCGAAATAAACCGCGCATATTAGACAGAATGATGCCACAGATCGCGAACAGAGTAATAACCTTGATTTCAGGCACCGTATGCTCAGCGTGTTCAGTAAATTTCTATTGACGCTGCAGCTGACTCATGCGCTCCAGACTGACCAATACCTTAATTGAGACTGTACTGAATTGATCGCAATGGTCGAGGCTTGGCATTCTGGCACGACCAGCAACAACCGCCATGTCTATATAGACGCGCACTATGAGGGTTTAAGTACACGCTCACGGACTTCATCCCATGCCTTACCAACTGCTATTCCCTATTTGGCCATGTAGAATTTTGCTGGCTCAAGACTTTATTCTCCCTTGCGACACGGTTAACAACAACCGAAACTCCTAAAACCTCCAACGCCGGCGCATTGTCTGCTGACCTCATTACGCCTCAATGACCAGCCGCCCGCATTCCCATTGATCCGCAATGCCTTCTCCACGTCGGGCACAGTGAGCCCTAAAGTTTCTGTCTTCCCTCCCCCGCGCCTCAAATTTTACCATAACTCGGTGTCCACCTCTTTCACGCATCAGCTGTCTGCCTTTTCTTGTCTGTCCTGTCGCGCCAACCGATCTAGTCTGCTGATCTCACTTTCTCCTGTCCTCATTTCGTCTGCCGACGCGCAGGTGTCACCAGTTCGAAAATTCACAAATACAACTTGATTTTCCAAAAAAGCCTTAATTTTTCATGGTATGACCTTGCAATACATGCTACTTAACTTATTTGTGTGAATATATTAGATAGAATGGTAAATGAGCATCCACAGGCGGGGTTTTAATGACGTCCTCCTCCCGTTGTACTGCCTCGAACGAGCCAGTCATACCCAACTATAGGTGTGAATTTATCGAGATTCGAACCTGGGAGCTTTGAGTCCCAAGGCACAACGGGAAGTGCATGTCTAGCAACCTGGTTGATGTGCGCCCATCTACTATAATTAATATTACTGATCGCTACCGACAGGACAATAAACCCGCAGGTTTAAAGGGTCGCTGTGTTTGCCCACTCTAAGCCGTTTTCATGTAGAAAGTAGATTTCGTGACTACGGATGATACACAATGTTTGTTTAGGGTTGTCCCATAACTGTCTGAAACTCTATGGAGTTATCGAGACTAAATAATCACGTTTTATAGGGGTACTGGGTCCTGTCCAGTCAAAAGACTTACTTAATATCTTTGGTTTTATTGGGGATGCCGAGGTACTAAGCAATCCAGAATCTCATGGCGTGGAGTGAGGACACCATTCACGGTCGCGCAAACGTTTGAAAGACTTAAACGAAGCGGTTTTTATCAGGTGTAGAGAAAGTTAGTTTGACAAGGTACAGGACGGCTCTAGGACATTTGGCTGTCTTTGAGCAATGTGCCGATGTTTCGAGTGAAGTCGTGATCCCCATAGATAGATAGATAGATAATTTTTATTAAAGACCCGTCGGGGTCCCATCAAAGCAAGTT
>CACRXP010000135.1:14052-38925 GCA_902702965.1 Spirometra erinaceieuropaei | reverse complement strand
ATACTTAAGTCCTTCGGAGAGTGTACTACACACAAAGAAACGTAATGCAGGCGGTAAACACTGCGACACAGAAATCCGATTCCGTTGCACCTGTTCACAGTTATTTGACCACTTCTCGACTCGTTTTCGGATTGCTGGCAAAAGCAATTCGGCGACTCCAGTTCAGAGGTATCCCCAAAGCTTGACATCATCAACAAATCTGACGGCATCAAATTACAGTTAATTGACGCAGTCACTAACCTTTCTTGGGGCAGATTACCCCGTAGAAAAAACTGAAGAAGCAAACTGCTTCCCGCCCTGCCAGCACATGGCCCGTTCATAGGCGGGGCTGGGAAGGGGCTGGGTGGGGCCAAAGCCCCCTCTGGATTGAAACATTTTGAAGCGTATTTGCATCGAATGTTATGTTTCAAAAGCACCACTCATTGTACATTTTTTGACATTAAAAGGAGCTTATTTATCAAGAGTGGCTTTTAAATCATGGAAAAAGCATTGGTTTACGCCCACGGGTCGCGGAGAATATCGTGCGTCAACCAATGCTGTTTTCGTGGTCTTAATAACTGCGTTAGTTAATTTATGTATCTTATGCTAATAGTTTGGGTATTTACTTACAAACTAGTTTAAGTAGTCGACTTGTGTGTCTATGTATGTACTAGTTAGCATTGGTATTCATAGTCAACTTATACAATTTTTTTATCGTTTTTTACTGAATACCCAAAGCAAATATGAAGCGTAATTACTGTGGCTCTCACGGAACCACCGTTTACAAGCGCATTAAGCGCCAGATGAAGGCGTATTATGAGGCCACTGACGAGCCAGAGTCTGAGGTTCCCTCAACGTCGACAGCAGTCGGCAATCAATCCCCTGAACGAGGAATGCCTATTCTGGGCTCTGAAACTTCTGCCGGCAGCTATTGTGTATGCGCCTCAGGGGACTCATCATACAGGTCGATATTTTAAAGGAGTGCCCAAATTGGGTAGAAATCTGGCGCCCCCTGCGCATTTTTTTCGCTGATGGGGCCGGGCGGTACTGTCGTGTTGCATTCCCCGCAACAACCCCTTCTACAGCCCCACCAGGCCCCTTCATAGCCCCCGCTAGCCCCGCCATATTACAGGGGGTTTCGCGAGGCTGGTGCTGGCTGGGTTAATTATAGGTTGAACAGGCTCAAAGGCTAGTTGGTCCCCTCACCAAATGGCCATTTTGCGCTAAAAACCTTGATCCTCTGCTGTCCCCGCGTACCTGTGAATTGTATTTTGCTGGTGGGGCCTGGCGGGGTTGTCGTGCTGAATGTCCTGCCAAAGCCCCTTCCACAGTCCCGCCTAGCCCCTTCATAGCCCCCTCTGCCCCCGCTATTTTTGATAGGGCTAGGCGGGGTTAGGAGGGGCTGGTGCTGGCAGGGCGGTATCTTTTTTTCGAGGACGGGACTGGACTGAGTCAACAGTCCAAGTCGTAGCCACATGCTCGGCCATTTATCCCTGACCATCGGCGGCCAAACACAACCGTGAGGTCTGTAATGCAATCGCAAGCAGTGCTATCACTTTTGCTAAAAATTTAGGTGAGGGTGACCATTGCAGACCGGGCCACGTACTCGTCCACCTCAATTTGGTCCAGCCCTTATGGTCGGGACATGTGCCGGAAATGAATGTTAACAATTTTAACTATCATACATATCACACCATAGGCTGGCAGCATGCCAGATCTCCTCCACTTGAAGCCTTTCTTCATTGAGGATGTGAATCGTTCTAAGACTGGCAGGTATCCAGCTCATTAGAAACAGGCGATCTAACGGTGAACTATGATGAAGTCTGCGTCAGCCTTAGATCACTTTTACTATAGAGCTTAGGTATTAATCTCCTCGGAATATTAATAAAAAAGAGCAAATATATGACTGCGAAGTCTAATACTTTTCATACACAGGCCAAAAATTAAGTGCGCAACGGACTAAGCGTTTCAATGATTTTGAACATGGAAACCACGTGTAAGACTAAGTTCCCTATGGGGATTGCCAGCATTAAACCCAGAGGTCAATAGCGGAAATTGAATGAATATATTGTGATCACTACTAAAGCAGAAATCCTACGGCCTCCAGGTGGCCAGTCCAAGAAGTTCGCAAGGTCCAATCCGAAAAGACCTCAGTGCGCGATTTTCGCCGGCCTCAGTATATAACGGCCATTTCAAACAAACGAGAACCGGGCCACGGTCCTTCCGAAAAGTCGATAACTGAGTCAAGTCCTTTGCCCCGGCCATTTTATCGTCTGATTCTGACTTTTCGACCAGGACTGTAAATGCCTCAGAGTTCCCATTAACTAGATCACCACAACTGGAGCGGTAAGCATGTGCGAGAATTCGGTGTCAGCTCGTTTTGACCTTCGAGCAAATACGCGAGAGTCAAGGTCCAGAATGGCGGGGAAACCTCAAAATAACATTCATCCTCGCAAATTTAAGGAGAAAATAGAGCTTCTCAAGCAAAAAGAGGCTGAGTTAAATGCGAATTTCCTGGCAGCCATGCGTGATATGCAAGAAATTCGCATGGTAGGGACCTTCTGTCAATCTTCGATCTTTAGGCGACAAATATTTGGGAATTATCTTCACAAAAAAATACTTCACCCTCCGGACTTCACCTTGCAAGTGACTTTGTCCCCCAAAAAGACAATTCGTCGACCTACCAGTACCGTTCGGGATCACGCGACTCGGTGAGCGGAATGCAAAGTATTTATCACGAAACTTTGATGCCAATGAATGCTTATAAGCACGAAGTATTTCTTGCCACCACGTTCCCCATTTGAAAGACTCATCATTTCATTTATTCAGCGCAGTGGCTTTTTTCACGGTAGCCTTATTTTCCCTTTATGTTTGACGGGTTGTACGCCAAAACGATGGTTGTCGAATATGCCTTTAGAATTTGCCTATGCGGGAACGCGCCTTGTCGCTCTGCGGTTTGATTTGCCTGTGCGATGAGATTTTGATTATGCCGTTTGTAATTATTGCTCGAATTCGCCCCTGTTTTTAGATACACCCTACGGAAATTTTGACGATCTTTACGCGACGCCTATCCAACATCTCCGGAATAATTTTTTGATCGTTGTATCCCTTTCTGACCTCCAACTCTCACAAGGCACACTAATTAGTTAGTCAGTCTGGCACAACTTTGCAAAAAGCTAAGGATCTTAGCTTTTGCATATGCAATATATCTCGGCTGTTACCTTTCCATCGAACTAGCTATTATTGCAGAATCGCGTCAACTTCACACCGTTGGTGACTTTGATAGTCAAATCTGAGTATAATTCGTTAATATCAGGCTTAGGAACGAATGTCCTTTCGTCAGCTTCGGTGCGTCGATTCCCTTGATGCATCTGACGACGGGTTGGTGCCACCGGCTCGAAAATTCACGAGTACAACTCGATTTTTTCCTACGAGCCTTCTATCTTCATATACATATATGTTGAAGTCAAAGGCGTTCTTTGGAAAAGGAACCTTATTGCGTAAATTTTCGACGCCGGTTCCCCAGGTTGCCGTCAGATGCAGACTGAGAGTACATGTGTCAACAACAGTGAACATCTGTCAGTGCATCTGAAAAATCGAAAATCTTTGGCGTTTGCGACCGTGAGCGGCCGCTGTCTGCGTCAGTCTGTCCCGATGGGCTCTTGTCTCTTCCATTTCTCCTTGAGACTTTTGTACGCGGTGTCAAACTCGATATGACGGTTGATGCACGATTCATCCGAGTGCATGGCCTCAAGGAACTCTCGGCCTTTCTTGAAGGGGCAGGCACCGACAATCCGTGTTCTGTCCCAGGCAAACGTGTGTCCCGTGTCCAGGGTATTCATAGCTACTCGAGACAGGTAGTCTCGCCTCTTTACTGCAAGTTGGTGTTCGCGAATGCGTGTAGAGCGGATTTTCCTATTTGACCACAGTAAACTGCATCACAAGCCTCACACGGGATCTTGTAGACGACTTCCTTTCTATCCAAATAGCCGACTCTATCCTTAGGGTGTAATGTCTGAGTACCTAGTGTAGTCGTTGGTCTGTTTGCCACCAGAATTTGGTTCCTATTTAGGTGCCTTTCCACGATTTCAGACGCGTTTATAATGTAAGGGAGATTTCGCCATGTATTTGGCTTGGGTGCCGGAGTGGAAGTTCATCGTTCCGTTTCTTTTGACTCTTTCTGTCTCATGCATCGACGCACAAAATCCTCGGGGTACCCATTTCGGGAAAATAATTCACACGAATAACTTGGTTCGGCTCGGTAGCCTTCTTCGTTTGAGCAGTGCGTTTTTGCTCGATTAAGCAGACTGTTGACCGTACTCCGTTTGTGGGAAATGCGGTGGTTGCTCTCGTAGTGTAGAATGACTTCCGCATAAGTTTTTTTGCGGTACACCGATGTGCGCAATGTTCCGTTAGTCTTCCGCTGCACGAGAGCATCTCAAAATGGGAGTTTTTTGTCAACTTCTTTCTCGAGTCTGAATTGAATCCCCGTCATTTTTGAGTCGATAGCGTTATGGAGCGTTCCCAGTTGATCCCCTTTAACGATCGCAAATGCGTCGTCCACGTATCGCAGCCACAATTTAGGGTTACCTAACGGAAGAGCCATGGCCTCTAGTTTTTGCATTGTGATCTCGGCGAGGAAGCCGGAGATAGGTGACCCCATTGGGGCTCCTTTCAGTTGTTGGTAGTACTGTTGGTCGAACGTAAAATTATTTTTCATATACAGGCCTAAGAGTTCGAGTATGGCAATAGCAGAAACATCCGTGTCAGAGGACTGCAGGAAATCCTCTGTGCATTGTTTTGCCAATATAATGGTATGGACGTGAAGAGGGAGACGACATCGTAGGAGAAAACTCTGATTCCCTTTAGTTTCCTTAGGAAATCTATACAGTTCTCAATCAACGTTTCACAGTTATTAGTAAGTGGATGAAGTTTGTGGAATAGCCATTTTGAAATTTTGTAGTTGGGTGCCCCGATTAATCATACTATCGGCCGCAAAGGTACTTCAGTTTTGGGGACTTTAGGTAGTCCATAGATCCTAGCAACGGTGGGTTTACTTTGTTTTAGGTACTTAGCAATTTCACCCCACAGTTGTTTTTCCCGTGAGGCACTTCAACCTTTTATCAATAGACGATTTCTGTGCTTTGGTAGGATCCGCGGGAAGTGGTTTATAAGTTGATCCGTCTTCTTTGCACTATAGTCTGCTTTGTTCAAAATCGCAACGGAGCCGCCTTTGTCAGCTGGGAGCACGATAATATTATTGTCAGTTTTCAGGGCTCTTAACGCTTTCTGTTCTTCACGTGATAGTACTGTAAACTGACTTCGGTCTTTCAGGGTGCCCACAGTCGTGTTTCGGATTGTTAATCTTTCGTCTTCTGTGAGGTCTGTTGTTGCTATGATGGATTCCAAGCTTGCGGGGAAGTCCAAGTAATTTAAAGCAGCAATCGAGTGAGGTCCTGACCACAAAATTGAGGGTCAAACACCCACTTGACATGCTTATATACCTCACTTTATAAGGCCTATGACGTACTGATGATCCGTAACGACTGTGAAACAGCTGTCTGCGTCTGGCCTGTTGCACTCTTAGAAAGCTGCCTATGTATTATGTGTGGTATGTGCCCTATGACACAGCGTTCGTGGTCGTCAGTAGCAAGCCGGTGGGCGGACAGAATGGGATCGAGTAAGATCCTTATCGCAACGGTGAGGGTCACGCGCCTACTTGACACAAACATATATATATATATATATATTATGATAGTGGGCGCTCACCGATCAGGTTACGGAACATGCTGGTTCCGTTGTGCCTTGGGGCTCATACTTAAACCCTCGCAGGCAGTCGCACAGCGACTAGTGATATATGTTGAGAAGGTGATACCGACAAAGACAAGGGAGACCGGAATGGCCATTTCTGGCTTATTAGCCGTCATCAGCCAGTCATACCCAACCCCAAGTGTGGATCACTTGAGATTCGAACCCGGNCGCTGTGCGACTGCCTGCGAGGGTTTAAGTATGAGCCCCAAGGCACAACGGAACGAGCATGTTCCGTAACCTGATCGGTGAGCGCCCACTATCATAATTAATATTCCCGATCACAACCGACAGGACAACGGGCCCGTGGCTCAATGGTAGAGCGTTCAACTCCATGACCAAAGATCCCGGGTTCGAATCTCAAGTGATCCACACTTGGGGTTGGGTATGACTGGCTGATGACGGCTAATAAGCCAGAAATGGCCATTCCGGTCTCCCTTGTCTTTGTCGGTATCACCTTCTCAACATATATATATATATATATATATATATATATGTACATATATCAAGCGAATAATTTCAGAAATTACTCAGTGCAGGACTTGGAGTTAAATCTCCGGGACATGACTTTTTAGGGCCAGAACCGAAATTTCAATGAACATTCGAGTCGAAGACAATCAGCTACTGTGTAATAACCACGTAATGCCCATTCTACAAACAAGTAGTACTATGAGTAGTATGAAATTCATATGGTAAAGGTATTATACCGTTCTCCCGACATAGGCACTTGCTAAAAGCACAGACACGTGTTCATTGAAATTTCGGTTCTGACCCTAAAAATTCATGTCCCGGAGATTTAACTCCAAGTCCTGCACTGAGTAATTTCTGAAATTATTCACTTGATTCTCCTCTGGAGTTCCTATACCAGAAACCGCATAGAGGATGCTAAGGGTCCAACTGAAAAGCCGAACCTCTCGCAGCTGCGTCATGCAGCGGCAGAATATCGGCGAAACACATGTCTGGGCCTTTAGCAAGTATCTATGTCGGGAGTACGGTATAATACCTTTACCATATGGATATATATAATAAATAGGCAGCTCGCTAAGAGTGAAACATTGCAACAACACGTATATATACAAAGTTCGATTTCGCAATCTTTAACTAACTCAATCTATTCACAGGCCACACTTCGATACGGAAATGGAGAGCAGAGAGATGACGGGGTGGCCAGCGCACGTACGGCGTCGGAGGCAAAGCCTCCATACAGTCAGCCCTGTGAGACAACTCGCAGTTGCTCAACCCTTGCTATCACCGCTCAAGGGACTGACGTCGCCCCAACGACCACATTGTCTTCGATTTCAACTCCTAACTATCCTAATTCCTTCGAGCCCCATCCTTGTGCACCAGGCCTCCAAGGTGGTAACAGGTGAGTCCTGTTTATTTAATTCCCTCGTTAACAGTAATAACAAGCTGCCAAAAGCGAATTAAGATGTAGCGAGCTAACTGTCACCTAGGACTAACCCCAGAGGTACTTGGGGCTGTCAATGAAAGGATAGCGGCATAAATATAATGGTGAGCTGCAGCGGTTGGCTGTGCAGCCTCTCTTCGCTAGTCTAGTCGTCCAAAGTGGTACTCACGGAGGAAGATTTCTTGACTCGTTTCCTTGACAATATCCAGCTCCGCTTTCGATCTTCCATCTTCGTGCTCTTCCATCCCGCCCTTTCTTCTGCACAGTTGGTTTTATCTTTCCTCGAACTTCATTCGCCTTTCCGTGCATATTCAGGAAACCTAAGCACAGAAAAGGCAAACCAACGTTTTGATGGTTTTTTTCCGACTTCACTCCCCCCTTTTCCCTCAAATTGCCTTGCAATTTCTACTTTCCGTCGTTTTCCTTATCTGCTCTCTAGTCGTGTCTTCTGAATACGTGGGCTTCTACTGATTGTCATTTGTCTATGCCACAATCGCACTCCGCTGCCATTATACCAACAGCTCCGACATACCAGGCGCAAATAGTTTTATCTCGCTGAGATTCGGACTCTGGGTTAGATATACGAGGTTCCAGACTTTGTAGTCTCATCTCAGAGTCTCGTTGTACGCCAAGACAAAAGTCTCATGTCAGCTGGCAGCCCGTAGCTCTTGGGGAGGAAAAAGAATGACTTTTGACCAGTCTATAGTCGCTCTTTTGTTAGACCTTATACACGACTTTGAGGTCTCCCTGACGGCCTGAATCCGGTCACTCCATTTATTGGTGATCACAGTGTTCACTTCATAAACCAGAATTCAAACCAGGTAATTAGTCTTGGCGTCAGCGCAGTTCTTGTCACCCTTCCTCCAACGAAGGAACACTGCAGACATCTGAAGTGGCGTCAAATTCACAGAAAACAGGCATATGACAAAAAAGCATGATTAGGACACTGGGATCCTCGGTTTTGCCGGTGTAGACGTTGCACCAAAACGCCTACTGGCTGATGCACAATGTCGCCCTGCTAGTACCATGGTAGAGTTACCCACAGGATGTGGCCTCTCGGATGGACGAGATCACTGGAACATTTGGTCTTTTGGTAACCGACGCGGTGGTAAAATTGTCCACTTACCGCATCCATAATCAGGATAATGCATGTCATGTGGTTTGGGCATGTTCTTTGTCGTTCACCTCAGGAGCTCAGTGTTACTGTTTTGATCGGGCATCGTTGCCACATCTAAGGCGTCAAAGTGGGAAGTCAACTCGAAACCCGGCTCGACACAGTTCGTCAAGACATGGTGGTAGTTCTTGAACCTTCGGTTTTCGGTCTCCGTCGTTAGCGAAGAGAATGGGTTGAACTTTCCAGATTTGCTGTCGCAGATCGTCACGCATGGAGGTACAGTTCGGGACATCATCGAGGCCGGCTAGATCAGGCATGATCGCAGCCGTATCAAGTACAAGTATGCCATACAAAGGGTTGGCCTGTTTCAAACACAAGTAGAGACGAATATTCGAGTTCCGGGTACATTTTCGAGTAAGTGGGCAGGAAACTGATCGAACACTGGACCGTTTGTGTAATTTTCCGGTTTTCCTACCTCGCACAGTAGCCCATCATCAGAGGGGACAACAGTAAATGAACGTGTGACAGCTATAGACCTCCTAGACCAGTAAATGACTAGTGCCACAGGTCTGGGGGCCTGTGAATGGAGAGGCAAGGACCAGTGTGTCAGTTGGCTGGGTTCACACCAGAGTCCCAGACTTCCGTCGACTCCCGACTTATCTTCCTTTCAATTTGTACAGTTATCTCGGAGGCTGCGAAATTGTGCTTATGACGCGTCTGAAAGCCGTTGACAGCCGCTTGGTCTGATTCGCCGCACCGTCCTACAGTCAGCTTGTGTTCGTGTATACGCGCTGGGCTTGATTTGTGTGGTTGCAAGGACAGTTTAGGCGTGAAATGCGATAACTTTGCACCATTTTGGCAGACCGGTGGAGTAAGTACGGCATTGTTGTCCAGTTGGGTGCTTCTCTAAGAGTCTCTGCAAACCTTTCAACGTATCTCTAAAACCATCGCGCTGCTCCAGCTGCCACCGAAATCCGCATGCATAGGACACTCGCCTGTCCAGTCCTCCTACAGGTCTTTTCGCACTGAAAAGTAGTCTCAACCACCGTTTCTTAAAAACGACCCCTCGAGTTAGTGGCACGGCCTTCATGCCAATGGAGACGGTTTGTGTTCACTGTATTGCTATTTCAAGCGGGTGTAGTGGCACTCCTAGGTGCGGGTCTGGTCGTGCCAGCCACCTGCTCACGCCCCCACCTCCGGAATTCTTGACTTTGTCTTGGCACCGGGTCCAGGTGGGAAGTAGGAAAAGAGAGTGCGGTAGATTCTGCGCAAGTCTGCTGTCACCATAAACTAATTCACGCGCACGGACACGCGCACACGGCGGACATCGTCGAGATCGACGGTCAACTGTCGTCGCTATTTAAAGCGTAACCTGGATCGCCAAGGGGGACAGCAGAGGTAGTTTGGGCACGTTCAACTTCTAGATTCGACGCCGCCACTTACCTGAAGGCGACGAACTAGTCAGCTGGTCATTGTCCGCCATGACGTGCAGGGGTTTCATGAACCAGCGATAGTCGGTCTTCGTCATGCTAGCAGTGAGTGGGTGGAGTTTTCTAACTCTGCCGCCGAACTTCTTCACGTATTGAGATATGCTATCCACACGTGCCTTTAAACCAGCATATTAAACACCATCAGAGGCCTTTCATGTTAACAAGTCTTGTGCGTCCCACTTGGGCCTTGACCCTCTGACCTTACACACCAACGCCAAAGCTGCTGCGTTAATGGACGCTCATTGTGTCTGATGCACTACGAGTCAGAGTTCGATGATCTAAGTCAACTGTTCTGCGAGTGCCATCCCCAGGTGATAGTCTAGGAGCCTGACGTCGAGGATTCAATCCTCCTTACCTGTTTGCATCGTTTTGGACTTCTCGGAGTTAAAACTTTGATAGACCGCAAAGCTGGCTGAAGTCCTTCTAACTGGTGCGCACAGTACTGGCGCATTTGGCGGATGGAAGAAAATGGCACCTACCACGGTGGAGTATTTAGCTCCCTGCCTTGACTTTGGCATCTAGCGAGGCGGTAAGTTGGTGTCGCCACCTCCCCAGGCACACATGGGACTAACGCAGTCCTTGCGCGTCGTCTCGTAGGACTCACCGTCCATGCAGATCCAGCCACATTTACAGCATTGAAGCCTTCGGGAGATGGGCTCACAAAAAAAAACGGGTACTTTCTGCCACTTTTTTGCTTCTTTTTCTGTCGTGGCAACGTTGACTTGCCAAAAAATGGGGAGTGGGGGCGGGTGGACAAACGCTGATAGCCCAGATAAATTCGCCCTGATACATAGTATAGCTTCTCTCGTCGGCATGGCTCCCAGTCAGTCTTCTCACAACACAGTCGGAATTATCCTTCCGCCTTTGCCTGCCAGTCCGTGGTGTCTTCCAGACTGTAGACGGTAGACTGACATACCCGGATGTAGGATGCCCCATACCGCTCATGTCAGCCGTGAATCCTGTAAACCTGATGGTCCCACAGCGATTAACGACTACAGCACGCGGTAGTTTCACATTTATGCTTAAGTGGCCCGGGCATTGGATTTTGTTCAGCCTAGTCGACGTTCAGTGCCTGTGTGCACCAACGTTCCTCTCAAATGACCCGCGAAAATCATTAGTCCTGCCTGACGACGCCAATCAGGGTCAGTAAAGAAACCTTTGCCAGACCTCGGAGAAGCTGCGACATGGGCCCTCCTGCCTCCGCTGCTTGCGCCACCTCCGTAGGCCTACCGTCCTTATTTGTCTCCGCGTTACTACGGCCAGAATGACAACAGATCTGAATTTTGCGGTTATGTCAGATTTTCTTCCCCTAATTACGCTGGCAACTGCATAATCTACGCATATATGCGTGTGTGTGTGTATGGACGAATGACAATTCGCTCGTGACCAGCGACGCGAGGACAACTATTGTCCCAAGGACACAGTAATTACGCGCGTTAAGCCTATGGTGAGGCATATTTTGCGCAGCATCTGCCTAATGTCAAGACCACTGGGGTGGGGTAGAGGCGCGGCGATCGGCGATACTGAGTCAACGCCCACGCATGTCACAAACAGACGCAGACAGGCAAACCAGACTTCAAAGAAGGCCTTTTGTGGATCTCACGCCAAGGTTAATTACTGTGAGGGTCGCATCGACAGGGAGCTGTTGCGGTCCGACTCTTAGTCTGGCGGTGGACCTTGTTATTTCATCGGATAGCAGCCCTCCAGACCGTGATTTATAGTTGGTGCAGCGGTAGAGGAATCGCGTGCAGGCTGCAGTCCTAGGCAGTAACTAGAGCAGAAGTAAATCATTTGGCACAAGCACCTGTCAAAAAATAAGACCAGGGAGTGATATAGAAAGCACCTTAAAAATAAAAACTTTTGGATCAGCTACCGCAGGCGTTAGGCCCTCGTATCAATGAACCTGCAGGCCAATTGAATATAGAGAAGAGAACAAAACTTCCAACCCAAAATATAATTAGCCTAGGTGAAGGCTGTCTGTTTCATAAAACTGACGACCGGCCTAACTACGACACTTCATCTGAACCGTTCTTGAGACACAAATCACGGTTGCAGGCATTTGCTGCACATCAAATAGTGCTTGCGTGTGTTCACTGGTCGACCGCTAATGTAAGGTCTTGTTTGCTTAGGTACAGCCCAATCAGGGAAGACCACAAACATGGTGAAGCAAGTTGATAAGATCTCGTTACCTCCAACCCGGCATGCTTGTCTGACCAGTCGTAGGCTTTGCGACCCTTCGTTAATATCAGGTTTTTCACTTTCGCATCCCGTAATTCGAATAGTTGGGCCGCAGCAGACGGGATCCACAACTGCGGACAGGTTGACGCAGGTTGGGCATTCGCGGCGTCAGTTCGCTGGATCCTGGTTTTGGGAGGCTTCCCGCTTTTCCGTGATCTCCCGCATGCGATTGGCTTCGAAAATAGCCGCTTTAACTTTTACGTAATTGTGCCAGGCTTGCTGATTTTATACTAGGTTTTCTCGGATTTCTTGATTACTATATAAATGCTTGAGGGGAGTCACCAGGGCGTCCTTGAATTATCGCCTCTGTCCGCCTTGTGCGCGACCATCTGTAGGGGCCTAGTCGTAGAATAGTTGCCTGGGCAGGCGATCGTCGCGATGTGCCCGCTCCACCGCAGTTACACCTGCCTCACCGTGTGTGGCCGGATCCTCCTCCTCCTCCTCCTCCTCCTCCTCCTCCTTCCTCCTCCTCCTACCACCGTCAATATTTGCAGTAAACTAAGGTGAGAGTGGTTCAGTCCCCTTGTCTGGCTTTCATACAGTGTTTCCGTCTCGACTCTGTACAGGAATGTCCACAGGATGACGCCCTCGTACATTTTCAGCTTTGTGGGGCAGGGGGGGGGGGAATATCACAGTTTTTCCAGACTATGGTACAACCAGTGCTGAAGAACGGGTCTGCAGTTTCGTCCGCGATCTCGTTCGAACACGTCCTATGAAGAAGTGAATGTAAGCTGAGTTGTAAAAGTCCTAGCAGTGGTTTTCGCGCCTTCTTGTGAACCGGTGCAGGGGTACTGCCGCGTCAATTGATGTCCACCAGAACTTCGTGTTTCCAACTCGGAAGTCGAGGAGCCGAAGGTGACTGGGTGGCGGTCCTTGCTGCTTGAAAACCCACCTGCACCGGGTAGCTAGCGCGCCCCCTCCGCCACTGGTCATCCAATCAATAAGGCTGCGGCGTTTGCAGAGGCGGCACGCCTCAAGAGAGATGCTCTCAGCGCTGCCACTCGTTGAGCGCCAAATTTTTGTCATTTTACCGTCCTCTGCAAAGTAGTCTACTTCTCTAACCCGCGATTAGTATCACCACCACCACCACCACCACCACCACCACCACCACCACCACCTACCACCGCCCCAGGCGACGTCTTAACTGTGCAGAGTGGGACAGAAGCAGTTGGGTTTCAATGAAGTTTCGCAGTTCCCCTCATGTGGCGTTTCTCAGCAAGCTGTTCCGAAGGGCAATTTGAAGTATGAAGTACTTGATTTTCCAACTCGGCACGAGACTTCATTTCCATCAAGATCAGACGGGCGTAGTCAGGCGACAGCATCATCAGGCATCACGATTAAACCGAAACTCCCTTTCTGCTGGGCGTAAAACTACAAACAATATCTGTAGGTGATTAATACAGCAGAAATTGTGGCTCGATAGCAATTAAACTTCCACAGGGCCCACCCCCGATTGGTCGAGCCGGTCTTTCAAGTGTACTCGGTACAGAGGAAGCTGCCGACATTCCTAAATCCTGCCTTGTTTGATGGAAATTATTTCGGTTTCATAGAACAGGCCTCCCCACCCCCACCACAGTTCACCTGTATGTACGCTTTTGTGTACTTCAACAGAACGAACATTGATCGGGTAAGCTGTGGTCGCGCAGCCGCACCTGATGGACACAATACTCTGTGGGGTTGGGGCAACTAATTTTCAACCAGTCAAAGTACAACCGCGCATTCTCAATAGCACCGTCTTTTGCACACAATTACTTGACCTCGTCGCCTGTGCGTTCCACCGGCCCCACCTGTAAAAACCTCTATAACCACCAGTCCCGTATTACCGGCTGCTGGAGTCTGTTTACCTCAGGTGCGGCCACATAACCACATCTGACCAGAAAGCGTCCAAACTTTGTGTGGATGCTACGCATTTGAGGAGGCAGAGGTGTACAGCCTGCCGCAAAGTATATACTAAGGTCACCGACAATGACACGGGTGACCCAGATTGGCCACTTCCGGCCTACCAGCCATCGTAAGCCAGCCACATCCTGTTATGTTCTTTCCGAACCGCTTAGCTGGTAGTCCGCTGTACAACTCTCCGCCATCCAATCCGCAAATCTATTTCGGAGTCCTAACAGCGAAAATTTGGCGGTAAAAGGTACACACAGGAATGCCCAAGGTCGGCCCGGGATTGGACCAGTCAGATCATGCCCTTGAGCTGTTAGCATGTCGACTGGACTTCGGACTCATCTGAGTGGCTGCTGGCACGATATCACCGCGCGCACGCCGCGTGGGCGGATCGATAGGACGGCGCGTGAGCCCATCGTTAGGGCAGCACGCGAACGAGTCAATTAGGACGGCTCTCGGCATACCCAGCTCCAGGTTATCCCGACCTGAGGCTCGAACCCTCGTATAAAGTAAAATACTAATACATGCCTCTGCCTGTCCTTCAGCCCGCCTCTTCCGCCCACACCAACATCGACTGCTCAGGGTGGTTTTAAACTCCGCCGCAGTTGCTACTCCAACTGCAGTTCTGCCCTCATGCAGCGCACGCGGACGAGTCCTCGCAGCGCTTATGCCTCTCGTCGTCTGACGCCCTATCCCAGCCACAGCAACTCAACCGGAGCTGTTCCAGGCCAGCCCTACCTGCGTCCACAACCCTATCCGCCCTGTCACCCGCGGACTTTAGAGGGCAGCAAGAGCCCACAGCAGCATGGCCTACGGCATGAAATGCCCCTCCTGACTGACTCGAGGACTGGGCCAATGCGCATGAACCTCGTCGACTACCGAAGGTGAGTGAAGAAGTTCCTGGCCCTGGACTGTAATTGCGCTGGAGACGACTTTTGTGGGTACAGGAATTGTTTGCCATGTTTTTTGGGGTCTAGAAATATTACTGGCGTAGATAAAGGACATCGGAATGACCGCCATTAACCAGTAAGCTTCCCACTGCAAGCCCTGTGATTTGTGTCCTCGATTAGGAATAATGGTGATGGCGCTTATCTGTGTTTCCTGATTTCGGGGCTATGCAGTTGTCGTGGTGCCTGACCTCTCAGGTGGCGTACGGAGTTGGTCTGAGAAGAAAAAAACGAACAAATTTATGTTGTTTCACGAGGTAGAATATTCCTCTTCGCTAGTACTTTACTCTTTGGAGAACTGTTTCCATTGCCGGCCTCCTTCAGTTGCAGTCGCAGTGGATGTCGCGATAATTGTTCTGTCGAACACCAGGAGGATCACCACTATCTGGGAGCACAGCAGTGGTGGTCTGCGCCTGAAGTGACAGTTCGGCCCGCGCGAACGATGATGCATGCTCCACGAGTAGGTGCGTAGCACTAGGGACTTTCGCGATAGATACTTTGTAGTAGGTCAGACTTGCGGAGCGTCTACCACACTCTCTCTAACCACATTCACTTTGCTCCAGTGATATGCCAATGTGGGGATGACCGGAGACGAACTAGGGGGCTGTGGCTGGCGAGCAGCCCGTCTACGCGTGCCACGCACGGGCAGTTTCTACTTCAGATGCACCAGACTACCGCAAGGGCGGCTATGGTCTCGTGTGGGTAAGAATGGCACGAAGGTGACGGTGAGAAGCACGTCTGATTTAGTGTACTGAGGTGGACGCTGGTTTGTCGTGGAGATGGATTCCTCAGTGTACCCATCACTCTCACTCTTCTCTCTCATATTCCAGTCGACTGTTCGAGTCTGTCAGTCAGCTCGTGATGGGATTGGACTTAGTGACAGACTATGCTGGGCAGCCCATCCACGAGTGCCATACGCTTTTGTGACCTCGCATCCGTGTGAGTTGGATATGCACATCGACAAAGATCTATTGCACACTTCCCCTGTCACGAGAACCTATCTGTCCCGTCAGTTGTCAGCCTTCCAATCCACATTTTTGAGGGTTTCGTGGCGGACTCACTTTTCAAGGTGACAAAGCTTGCACATCTTTGGGCATCAATCAGAAGGTAGCAATTTGCTCGCCCGCTAGAGATTGACATGTCTGAGTCCTTGGCAGCACAGCATCGCTTGCCGCCAGCACACGCCCAAACAATCAGTGCACCTGTTGGACCTCCCAACCATTCAACTCATATGAGGGAGGGGGAGAAGGAAAATTTTAGTAAAATTTTACTTCGTTGGCGGTAGCTGCTGTTGCTTGCAGACGTGCAGTACCCTCCCAACGCATGTGGCCTCACAACCGGATACCGGGAGGGACGCTGTTCAGTGTAGGCAGTGGTGTTGGTCGCTTAAACCGGACTTAACACGGTCGTCTGGATGGCGTAAGAACATTCTGGACTTCTTATGCTAACGGTTTTCGCTTCTAACTCATTGCTGTCTCAAACTATCAGCCCACCCTGGTAGGATCTTAAACAATTGGGCTAGATCGCAGTTGGTAGTCAGGAATGGGGAAGCGGATGGCGAACATAACCCTAATCCTTACCTCAACCTCAAACGTTAACCGTTAACCCTAACGGCAACCCTAACTAACCGAAATCGTAAACGTAACCATAGCCCTTAGACATAGCCGTAACTGAAAAACCTAACCGTAATGCTGTAACCTAATCGTACGCTCAAACCCTAACCGTAACCAGAAAACCTAAGCCTAAAGGCATAACCGTAACCCGAAAATCGGAAACTATTAACCTGTACCCTAATCCTAACCTCAACCGTAAAACGGAAGCCAAATGGGTCAGGTGTGATTATGGAGTCCCACAAAATAGCCCCCTCCCCCCAGCCACCTTCAATACTGGGCCTGGCTACCAACCGCGATCTAGCCAACAGTTGTTTTGACCTGTTTTTCCTCCTTATTGGTTTTTCTAAAGGAAAAAAGGAAACAGTGCAGCCGACCTCACAGTGTCTGTTTCTGGGTCTTCTCTCTGCGGGCTCTATCTTGAATAAGTAAAAAAAACTTGATAAAATTTGAGTCCTACTTCCTGTGTGTCTATAACAGTTTTTGAAGTACCAGTGTCTTACAACCGAAAAATACCGGCTCCCGGCCTGGTCTGAATGAGCCGAATCTTCCCGTCCGTTTCATGTCCGAAACCTTTTGTCGACAACCCTTAAGGTGCTCCGGAGTAGCCTGGCGCCGTGTACAATAGATTTTGAGTGACAAACCTGCTTTCTTCTCACGTTCTCAAGGAAGCCCGTCCGGGATTTAAAGCCTGTTAACTTATCTTGTTAAAAACTGAGAGCGGGTGTCGTTTTCAGCTGGACCGCAAATCCGGCTGACGTTGTACCCTTCCGTGGAACCACCACTGCTCTGAGTTTAATGGTGACATGCGAATGCTAAGAGGGCGACTTTCAAGGCGTCAACTTCACTCGCCCACTCCACGTAGCGTATTTTGATGGCCTTCCCTGTGCCCTGACGGAAATCAGCGTTAGTCAGATTGCTGGCTGCTGAATTCCGCAATCCTCGATCACTTTTTATTTGTTTCGTTTGTCATGAATCCGCAAGTTCATATTAGTTATATGGCGTTGTCTTCTCGCTACGACAGGTGGACCCCGAAGGTAACTTTTTGCACTATTTAAATTACTTTCACCAGAACTGCCTCCGACTCAGCGATCCCCAACTCCTTTGACGCGTCTCAGCGCAGACACGTTGAACAGCTGCCACCAGTCACGGAGCTAACAAAGATGCCCCACCAACCACTGGTCAACTCAGGTAACGGCCCTTCCATCGATTCCCCCTACTACGGCCCCACCTCCTACCCGTCCACACTGCCACCGGACAACTGTGCTAGAAACAGCAAGGATTTCTCAGAGGGCTGCGACTCCGCAATACCGGCCTCCTTTTCCACCATTTATCAGGACACCACCAGCAACAGTGGTCGGCAATATTCCCAGTCCCATATCAGTCCACCAGCCAATGGCGGTGCTGGTCTCTCCTCTCCCCTTGAGTGTCCTCCGCTACGAACACGCTATCCGTCCGCAGCAGTTGCCTCCCATCCGACCCTTAACTGCATTGGCTCCTCTGCGTCCGGCAGCGACACTGCCTCCTACTTCCTGCCGGGCAGCAAACGCCAGCTTACGGATTACTCCGCCGCCAGCACAGGCAACTTGCCGCGCTCCCTCGATGCGGCCTTCAGCAGTACACTCATGCCCGATCATCAATATCATAATGCACAGCCCTTGCTGCCATTGGATCAGCAGCCGGTGCCCGTTCCGTCTCGCTTCTTCCCCGACAATGTGGGGGTCGGCAACGGCGGCGGCGGATCGACCCCGACGGTAAACAGTCGGATGCCGCAGCAACAGCAGCAGCAGCAGCAGTCCCTTTCACACCAAAATCAGCAGCATTCGGTGCGTCGCAGCTCGCCCTACGGTCCACCGTTTGGTGTTGCCGGCGCTCCGACGCTGCCGGACAGTCATGTGCCCAAATCAGCCATGCAATCCATGCACTTGAGTGGTTCCATGTCAATGCAGAATCTTCCCACCGCTCAGGGACTTGCAGTGCGACCGGCAAAAATGTATGTCCGCTTCCTTCTACTTCTCCTCATGCTGTACTTTTATGCGCGTTGACTTATTGTTGTCTCAGACATACATCCTCCCCTTTGGAAAAGCTAGTCGTCACTTTATGTATGTACATGCATTCAAGGTCGTTTTCCCTGCCCGCTGCAAACCTGCCGAAGTTCGGCAGCAATTTCGTACTTGACCGCACTAGGTATACTTGAAAATAGGCTAATTACTGATTTCCTTTTACTCTCTCTCTACGTATGGAACCTCCAAGTTTATCAAAACTCATGCACATCGGCACAGAGGCCATCACAGATTAACCATCACGTGTCTGAGACTGGGGATTACTATCGCTCTTGGTCTCTCACGAAATTATGCGCACCGACCGGGTTTTCTTGCGAGTCGGGACGGGATTCGACTAAAAGTCACGTGGGATGCCATCAATCTGACCTGGTTGCGGGTGCCTCGTTTCGCCCCGGAAGCCCGGTTTGAAGCCCACACAGACTATAGTAACTACAACTACCGTCTTCCTCTTCCTTCTTCAATGATCGGTAACTCTGACTAGTATCACATGAAGGGAGCCGCATAGGGATGACAAATAATCGATAGAAGTCATTCTGACCAACAGGACTGGACTGGTCCTTTGCGCCTGCTTGCCGCCGCTGGCCAGCTCTGCCTAATCCGAGGCTGCAAGTACCCAAAATGTACACCTTTATAGGCAGAATGTTACCACCGGAATGTTATTGCCCTTGCTTTTGTCGGTAATAACATTCTGCCTATATATCATGCGCCGCTGCGCGGCTGCTGGTTGGGCTCGAGAGAGAGCCCGTAAGGCACAACGGAACGAGTGAGTTCCGTAAGAACGATCGGTGAGCGCCCCTCTACCAATGTACATTTTTGTCGATTACATCTTAGTGAACCGATGTCTTCTGGACTACGGTTGTCCTCTATCCGTTTGCCGCAATCGGTAATATGCACAGTTCTGGGGAAGTGGAGCTCGCCGATCTGGTCTGTTTACGGGACAAAACATCTTCACAGCATCTGGCCCAAGTGTCTGGCTTTTCAGTCGGACATGTTTCCGGTTGAAGTTCGGCTCATGACCAATTGACGATGTCCAGGACTGACCACCACAGTACCATTTCCCCATCCTTGTTCATGGACCGTTGGAGCAAAGATAACCTCCCACTGTTTTCTTCCTCGGTCACTGTTGTCGGTTTCGGAGGGAAGTTATTCCTGGCTTCACTACGGACTGTATTATTCCCACCGCACATGTCCCAGAACAAAGTGCTAGCATGAGGCGTACCTGCGATGAATCAGTGTGCTCGTTAAGAGATCCGTCATCCTGTATTCTGTCTATCGGTCGTTATCGGGTCTGTGTGATATTTTCTTACCTAACAGTTTCTTATTTCACTTTGCGGGATAAGTTAAGTGACTAAACAGTTAGCATCCTGCTTGAAATCGCCAACACTGGCTTATAGCCATGTCGGCCGAACACCACCCGTTGGAACCTCTTTTTAACTGTACAAACCCATCGAAGTAGCACTTAGCTACCATCCGAGTTACAAGCTGTGTTAATACGATGCAGGATAGTCCCTATCCCCTTATCCTCCGCTTAAATCCACCTGCATGGGTCTGTATCAGCATACTACCTTGAAAATTGTCTGGTCCCATCCCCTTTTCAGTAGGACTGGCTTACTTTGGAGTAGTTGCTCTCAATCCAAATAATAAAGGCAGACTTGCGCATAGTTCTGGAGAGGTGAAGTTATTCCCGTGTCCTAATTCTAACGGTAACCCTAATATCAAACTAAACCGTCACCCTAATCTTGACCCTAACCCTACCCTAAACCTTGACTCTGCACTTAACACCAGCTCAGGCGAACGGTTGTCCCGGGAGGCGTACTTTGCAATCCGAGTGCACTCAGTCCTGTTCTCTTGGGCCATGTTACGTGAGGCGGACTGTCCTGTCTAGGAAAGAGCGAGACTCAGGTCGCCCGTAGGCCCTGTCCTGGATATGATCGAGTCCTGATCTAGCAGCCCGAGTGATCAGTTGGACACCAGATTGGTGTTAAAATCTGCGGCTGATCATCGTGACGACTGCAGAAGCAACAACACTGGGCCCAGTTGGAGGACCCCGTCATCTGAGTGCAAGAAGCTCAGTCGGGTGCTGCTCTTTCACGACCAAATTTACACAACCGTCCGCATGCCCATTCAACCGTATCGATGCTGCTCCCAAAAAATCCCTACCTTTCTGTCTCTCGATCGATACTCAACCATCTTTCCTCTCTCATTTCATGTGGTCCGAAAACCTGTATTCTAGAATCTAACGTATATCCTAGCCATCAAGTAGCCATTTTGCCTTTCTGCGACCACGAGCGTAGACGTAACCTTGAAAAACATGCTGTGATCATGCTTTGGGAATGAGGTAGGACTGACTTACGTGACCCACTAAACCGGACATGCGAATAGGAACGCTCTGCCCAAGTAATAAAGGTGGACCTGCTCATAATTCCGGAAAGGGCAAAGTATTTCGGTGCCCTAACCCCAACAATAACCCTAATATAAAACTAAACCGTTGCCCTAATCTTTCTTGACCCTAACCCTACCATAAACCTTGACTCTGCAGTTAACACCAGCTCCTACCTTGATGCTAAATTTGATCCCGACTTACCATGCCGTTAACTAACCTGAACCTAATCCTTGACTAAGCCCGAACTTAAGGCGCAACCCTAGTTCCACCGGAAGTTGGCTCAAAGCCACCCCTGTTTCAGGCGGTTCCTATTCCCATGTACTGTTTAGGGGACCACATAAGCCTGTCCTGCCTCCTTTTCCTCAAAAGTAATTGGCTCTCGTTCGGAAAAAACGACAATTTAGCAAAATTCTTCCTGACGTGGCATGACGTGGATCGTGAACCGGGGATCTTTACGCCACCTCACGTCTAACAAGAGAGCCAGCAGCGAGTACAATTTAAGAGGTGTGAGTATGCACTTTGATACCTGTAACCTCAACGGGAGTACCGATCTGCACGCTCTCAGGGAGTAATTTAGGGGTGCATTGAACGAACAGATTGCTAGTCGCCGTCGCTGATCAGCCATTTTTTGAGTTTTTATGACAAAAAAGATCTTGAAGTCGACCTTCGATTATCTCCAACGGGGTGTCGCCCACTTTTCCACTCATAGTCTGGTTGACAGAAAACACGTAGGACAGTGGAATAGGACATTCAGACTTCTAATTGTTTTGGTGCGTCTCTGTCTGTCGCCTAACGAAAGGCGGACACAGCACCTATCCCACAAGGGGCATGCCAGTTAAGCTGCCCGGTCTCGCCACGATACTCTTTATGGATGTCAGAGCGTTCATCACACTGATGTCCATCAGCTCTGGGAAGAACACGGAGCTAAGCGGTGGTTGTTTCAATTATGCAAGCCCAATTTTTTTCGTGTGCGATGAAATGCCACCGTCTGCACTGCGAGCCGTTAAACCGTCGTGTCGTGTGCACGTATGTGACTTTTTCGGGCGAATCCAATTTTCGCATCACTTTCCGGCCGTGGCCGGGTCCAGGAACGAACTACCGACGTTGCTATGCAGTCCCATGCACTCCAAGCTACTGTCATGTTGAGTTTTATGCGTTCTCTGCGTAATCCACGCTGTCTTGGGGAAGTTCTTATCCCTAATGCATTACCAGCTGACTGGACAGAATGCACGCCATGATTTTTGTAACAAGGTTTGGCGGGCAGCTCCGGGGGGGGGGGGGATTGCCAGGAATTGCAGTTCTCTGACAAGAAACCGTATTGCTTTTAGCGTAAGACGGTTGTCCGCTGCTTCAATTTTGCCCAAACGCCCGGAGTAGTGTTCTTTAGAGATATCCAAATTATGACAGTTTTTCCCGGAAGTCCCTGATTTTAAAAGTGACTTATCTTCGACGCACCTAAATGGTCCTGGAGGGGGTGACTTAGACGCTAGTTTGGACAAAGCTTGTCCTTTTCTAGTCTTCCTTCACCATGTCGCTTGGCCACAGCAAACTCCACGACTCTAGAGCTCTCAGGCAAAGCCAAATCCCTTGCTTCCCGATCCATAAGATCCTGCGACATCATGCTTTGAAGAAGGTAGTTCGAGGTAGCGGAATCTTTGTCTTCCGTCCCACACCTTGAGCTTGAAACCAGACGCTGTTAAAACCGACATGCTTTTCAGTGGTCTCGCATCCTCCGGCGAGAGACTGGATGCGATTGGTTTTTCATGTTACTTCCACCATGCCACCAACAAAACAACGTCGGGAGGGAATAAAATGCCGCATCAGGCTTTCAGTCGACGCGTTATGCTCTCACGGTATGAGTCCGTGTTCTCCCACGACTACATCGATCAACTCCACCTATATGTTAGCGAGAAGTTTTCTCTCCTTGCCGGTAAATTCGTTTCAGGTCAAACCGGTTACATGCATTTCTTCGACGTCCACCGCTTTAAACACCATGCCTCTCCAATTACCTTCGCCACAAAATAGCTACTACCTCTTGAGAAATCTGCGTGTCAGTTCAACCCCCAGGCGTGGACACCCCGACTCAGTTTACTCCCCTCAAATATCTCCAGAAATGTCAGGTGTCAGTTTTTTATTGGTTGCGAGCTGCCCCAAACGGGTGTCCAATTCTACGACAGCTACTGAGGCCTTCGACCCTTTTGCGCTTTAATCCACCGTAGTTTTTAACCCACGTTTTTTTTCAAAGCTGTTTGTCACCTTCGGCGTGAGCCCTCGACTATCTGATATTTCTCTGCTCCCACTCATGTAGCCCCCGCGCACACACATTTCTGCTGTAAAAGGCCGGAAGGCCAACGTTATTTTCTCCGTTCTCATGCCGCGTCCGGAAGTGGTTTTTTTCTTCTGCTTTTATTGGAGGGAATGGTCACGCACAACCCCCCAGCCCACCCTCATCCGCATTGCAAATTTCCAGCCCTTCGCTAAGTGTGTTGGGGTGTGGATTTATCCTAGTTTGGGTCTACTAAACTAATAGACTGTCTGTCCTGAAGTTCGGTCTAACTCCACGCTAACGGAATCATTGACGCCAGACTGGTGTCAGTATCCTAGCTTTGATAGAGGAAGAAACGGCAGAAAGTCCTTTTCGCTAGATCGCAGTTGGCAGCCAGGAATGGGGAAGCGGACGGCGACCTTAACCCTAATCCTAACCGAAATCGTAAACGTAACCGTAGCCCTTAGAAATAGTCGTAACTGGAAAATCTAACCGTAATACTGAAACCTATTCGTACGCTCAAACCCTAACCGTAACCTGAAAACCTAAGCCTAAAGGCATAACCCTAACCCGAAAATCGGAAACCATTAACCTGTACCCTAATCCTAACCTCAGATTTAAAACGGAGGCCAAATGGGTCAGATATGATTATGGAGCCCTACAAAATAGCCGCAGTTGACAACCCCAGCCACCTGTAATACGGGGCATGGCCACCAACTGCGATCTAGCCGTCCTTTTTTGTACCTTGGTCGTAAGTTATATCATGTCTAAGGGAATTTAGGCCAAAAGAGGTGCCGTCATTTATAACTCTGACAGATAAGCCGAAAAATGGTCTGTTCAGTCTTCCCTGTTTTCTATTAATGATAGTTTGCGTTTAATGATTATCCGTCGCCTGTGATGGTTCAAGGCGGAAGCTCCAGGGTAAAAAACTAGTTCCTCCGTTTTAGGCCGTCCTCATGCGACCTCGAATACTTGCACTCGCAGCCGACATAACGTGGATCTATGGCTGCGATGGTGGTGGTATCAGTAGTAGCTCGACCGTCGGAAGTGGCGACATCTACCGCGTGCTCCACGACATCGTGGACGCTGCGCCGGGGACTGGCGCATGAATTAGTTTGTAGAGTAGCAGACTTGCGTAGCCCCTCCCACACTTCTCTCTCCCCCCCCACCCAACTTTAGCTGGCAAGACACCATCGAGACGACTGAAAGTGGGCGCATGCGCAGTGTCTGGCTAAGTTCAGCAACCCTTCTGCGCGCGTGCCACAAACCACCTAGGCGGTTGGGATCTTGCATCAGGGAGAGTGCCATGAAGGTCACATTTGAGGGCGAGCCATAGAGCCCTGACTTTTCGTACTTACATACTTACTTACACAGCAGGGTGGGGGACACAGGGACGGCGACTTGTCCGTGAATTAGTTTGTAGGGATAGTAGACTTGCGCTGCATCTACCCGCTGCATCTCCCCCCTCAGCCGCCTGAACTTGGTGTCATGACAGAGTCAAAAAGATCGTAGGCGGGATTGGACACATATGACTGGCACGGCAGGTAAACGCGCCTTCGCCTGCAACCAGACCGCCTGGTCCACGCACAAAGAACCAGGTAAAGTGTAGAGGTCGGGCTGTTTGGATCCCAGCAGGGTAGGGGTGCCATAAGGACCGCATTAAGAAGGAGCCATGTCAAT
>CACRXP010000135.1:1206-11700 GCA_902702965.1 Spirometra erinaceieuropaei | reverse complement strand
GCGAGTTCGAGGCTCGGGTGTTCCACACTTCGGGCTTGGGTATGGCTGGCTGACGACGGCTAATAAGCCAGAAATGGCCATTCCAGTCTCCCTTGTCTTTGTCGGTAATACCATTCTGCCTATATATCATGCGCCGCTGTGCGGCTGCTGGTTGGGCTCGAGAGAGAGCCCTTAAGGCACAACGGAACGAGCGAGTTCCGTATGGACGATCGGTGAGCGCCCCCTAACATTGTATATTCCCGATCGAAAACCGACAAGGCAACGGGCTCGTGGCCCGGTAAGTAGAGGCGTTGACTTCTAAACCAACAGGTAGCGAGTTCGAGCTTCGGTCGTTCCAAACTTCGGGGTTGGGTATGACTGGCTGACGACGGCTAATAGGTCAGAAATGGTCATTTCAGTCACCTTGTCTTTGTCGGTAATAACATGGAGCCATTACAGCCGGACTCTGTCTTGGGAGGCGGACTGAGTTATCGCCTCAGTTGGGTAACCTTTCAAGCCGCGGCTTTAAACACCGTGATATATTCAGGCGGATCAGATTGGTTATACTGCGGAATGTGCCCTGAGAGAGTCGACCTCATTCACTCTCCCAACTCCACTGTCCCAGCCAGTCAGTCAACTGATGCGATGACTGCACGCAGTCTTTGACTGCTAGAGGCCCCGACTGCGCGTGCAACACACACCGCCTGCTCTCCCCACAGAGCACACCAGGATTTCGCTCACAGTGACCTGATTGTTCGGGCCTCATTTGTGTTATAATAGCAGAGGCACCACGTGGAGCAGGAGCCAACGAGCATGATTCCTACTTGTGTGCACTAGTAGAGCTTGCCACCCAAACACTCCATGAGCAAGCCTACTGGGGCCCAAATGTGGAGCCTTCAGGGCCAATAAGCCAGAGGAGGCACCGGACCGGCGCCTCTTTACTACTGTAAGTGCTCACCGACCGGGAGAAAAGGTGAACTTCGTAGTCATCCATCAGCTGCCGCCTCTTTCTGCCACGTGGTTAGAACCTTTTGATAGCAGCGGCGTTTTCAGCGAAGGAACTTCTGCTCTAGGCCTCTTGCACTTCGGTGCCACCTTTGTGAGACCGTGCGAGTAATTAAATCTGTCGGTACCGACCTGACGTTGCAAACAGACGATGAGCATCCACCCCCTCATTTTCTGAGATGGCAATCTTCGGCTTTAGGGGGTGCTGTACATACGGTCACAGCATGCCATTTTGGCAAAAAAAAGTAAAACTGCACTCTCAGGAGCATGCGCAGTGATTGAGTTGTTAGCATTCATAGGCAGTTCTCTTCCTCACGAGCGTACCTCCGCATGTGGTCCCAAATATCGAGCAGCGCGACGCTGCGGCTACAGTTAACTCGCCTGGGTCATAGGCGCGAACGATGACAAGGGAGATGGCGAAACTCTCTGATAGGACTTTGGAGTGTAGACGACCGGAGGAAGAAATTTTAGGAGGCTGAGCCAAGGCCACGGCATCGGTGGGATACGACTGACTGATGTCGGCGGATAAAAAGGGCCCCCCCCCCAGTCTCTGTCGGCTACATCTCTCAAATGTAGCCGGAAAGGTAGTAAGAATGGCTCGACAGGGGTACATCTCTGGAACGACTTTATTCCGCCTCATTTATTGAGAGATTCAGCCTAGAAGCAGTGACCTGATCTCTCCTATTCTCCAGTCGAGCGCCCGGCCTCTTTCTCATGTAAAGCGCATGGGGTTTCGAGGGACATAGGTTCGCTTACTGGCTGGGACCACATCGTTGCCGCCTGAAGCGAGGACGTGCTTTCCTGCGTGCAAACAGAGTTTGTCCCGGCATCTATTAATTCGCCAGACTGACGTTTAGAACATGTCAGAATTTCCGAACGACTTTCTCGGGAGTCGCTTAGGAGAAAAGTCGGGGGTTAAAGCGATCTGACAATCACGGGTTTCTATGCTGGATTCTGAAGCTTAGCTGATGCGGTAATGGGATACTTGGATCCACGTAACAGGACGCAAAAGAGCACATGTTACGCCGGCTCACCCTGGAATTCTGAAGTATTGCCAGCACACGCGCTCGTATTTGTTGAATGTGCATTCAATTTTGTGATCGTTCTCTGTCCAGCATGCCTTCAATTATAAAATCGAACTCTATGAAACTTTGGACGGTGACCTCGACCTTTTCTGGGACGATGTTTGATGCGTACTCACCGGTTGGCTCCTTATCCCGTAATGTTAGTGTTGTTGGACGGAAATCCCCTCGCTTCGGTGTCAAAAACCCCCTGACATAGACCAACCAGAACCAAATTCAGTTGCGTTGTGAATCAGCTTAGCGTAGGAATCATCTGCTAAAGGGTGGGCGTCCTCATCCAGTGCACCAGTTTCAGACTCCCGCCAAATCAGGAGTGACACCCGCCATGCCGTAATACCCTCAAGTCATGTGAAATTCTCATGGGTAAGCAATTCGCCACATCCATTTCCAGCCACCCTTCTGGGTACTAGAGTCAGGCAGTACACAACTGCTTCTTTTTCTCGTAAGATCGAAAAAAAAGTTTCGTCCGCAATTTACCCTAGTGAAATGCCGTTCCAGTAGTATATGCACCGGGGGAGGGAGAGGAGGGACGCCGGTGAGGTCTTACGCCATGAACTACCCGCATTTTCATTCTAAGCATCATTCTGAGAAAACATCAGATTGATAACGGGAAGGAATGGCCTCATGTCCGTCGTTTGGGTGGCTTTGTCTATCGGCCTGTCTGCCGATTCACACTTTTTTCTCATAATCCCAGGTGTCTATCTTCCCTTTTCTACTTTCGGTCCCTGGAGTAGTCGGCGCTTCTTTCCAACCTTTCAACAGCACCAGTGCACAAAATTTGACCTAACTTTCGTCTTACCCTCAAAGGACTACACTATGGACTAAGTGTAGTTAGACCCGGGACTGAGTACCCCTCCCCCGTGCTATAGATACGCTCGTCCTATTCAAATATCATAGCTTTACCCTCAACCCCAACTTCCCCTCGAATTTGGCGGAATGCCATCTGTAATACGGCGGGGTGATACTTGTTCCCAAGCCATAACTTCTGTCTTGCTGTTATTACTTTACATACAGTCTTGCTCTTCTTTATGGTTTTCTTTTCCCCCACTCCCCTTTGCCTAGGATCAACGACGATCCTATTGTTGGCAGCACTCCACAGTTCAAAGTCGACCTGGTGAGTTAACGCCTCTGTCCTACCGTTCTGTCCCCCTTTTTCGTCTGCCATTGTCTCAGTTCCGCTGCCGAGACACTTTTGCGACAATTTTGTCCTCGTGACTGGCGTACACACACACTAGGCCTCCTAGCTATTTTTGCAGTCACGTCTGTCTAACGCCTACTGACTCTCTCACGGGCCTGTGGAATCGCGCTCTTGTGGTGTGTGCGTTCGTGTGTGTGGGTGGGTGTGGTGTCTGCTGTGGGTTTTCTCCGTTTTGAGGTGGTATTGATTACTTTTTTTTTCTCGCTTTGCAAGCGGTTCTACTGTATGCTGCCAGCACTGAGCCTGTTGTTTCTTTCTCTCGCTCTCTCTGTCATTCGCTCGATCTCAGTTCTGTCTCAGCCTTGGTATTTTGAGGTAAAAAAAGTCAGTGAAGTCGTTAACCAATGGCGCTGACTGTCTACGCGCGCTGTTACCACACAGTTTCAGCGCCACGCGGCGGAGAGGAGGTTCTACTTTCTCACTTCCTCTCCCCCCCCCCCCTCGGTCACGCCTGGTCTTACCTACGTGTTGCTTGTGAGGGCAGTGGACACGGATTCACACAACGGCACCCATCCGTTAACCTGCCCTTTTTGCCCTTTGCATTATGAACTGCCTTATGCCTTTCTCGCCGTTGTATGCGCCTTCACAAGGAAGCCTCTCTCCCCTGACACCGCTAGGGAAGACTTGTCGAAATGTGGGACACAGTTTGTTGTGCCCTCTGCGTGCGTTTGTATAGACTGGTTTCCGGACCTAAGCATGAACTCGCATCAAATATCGCAGTGCACGCGTGTTCTTGGAAGTCCCTGCCTTTAGTGGGTTTTCGTCAGTATGAGCGGTAGACGAAATTGTAGTGACTGAATCGACAGCTGGTTCAAGCCCGATTGGGCCATCTTGGAGGCCGCCTAACCCCCTCAGTCCATCAGCTGTTATTGGCAACGCGACAGTTCGTTGACCACGATGATGGCCCCATTCTCCAATGCGATTGGTGGGTATTTGCATGTGAATTTCGGTGAGAGGAAGGGAACTTGCACAGCATCGCTCCCACCTGCTCTCTTTCTGCACTCTTCTTGTGCCGATGACAGTTGTATTTGCTGTTGTAACTCACCGGACATCAAGTTCCTCTTTCGTACAGGCCACAACAGGATTGGTTCCTTCTGGACAGACCTATGACTGTTTGACCGTCCAGGGCGACGACATCCACCTCATGGAATGGACGCGGCACCGGCGATTACTTTGTAGCGAGGTGTACTTTCGCAACATCTATGTTACTCTCTTCGCCCCCTACCCACCCACCCACTCGACTCCGGTTGCATACCCTACCTGTTCCCCACGCCAGATTTTCTAGGCGACTCGGATCTCGCATAGGTGAGAGTATCATGCAGACCACGTTAGACTGCAGCCATTCCAGCCTCACACTCAGTCCTGAGACGAGCCGAGTTATCCCGTCAGTTGGTGGCCTTCCAAGCCACAACCTTTTGCTCGTTGCGATAGATGCAGCGCATCAGGTTTAGTATGACGAAGAATGTGCTGATTTGTCGTGACAATGGATTCCCCAGTGTCGATTCCACTTCCTTCCCGTATCGATCGACAGTCCGACCCAACCCCAGCCATCTGGTGATGAAATTACGCGCAGTGACTGACAAAACTGAATAATCCGTCTACGCGTACCACGGACACGACCTGGTTCTCACTCCAGGTGCTCCTGACTACGATAGGGGATGGCTCGAATCTCACATACTCGGTTATTCCAAACCAACGTTGAGCGCATTATCATCGAGCCACAGGTGAGACGTGAGCCCCAAGAAGCATTAGCCTGGAATTGGCCCTCGCAGTTGGCCATGCTACTACTCCCTCCCGGGCGCCACACACTCCCTAGTATTTACACAGGACTGGGTACATACCAACCTGTTTCCTCTCCCAGAACAAACAGACGTCGAGGTCGTCTGGTGTAGGGACCACAAACAGACGTATGTACCAACTAGGACAAGAAGAACTGCGCAAACAACAGCAGTGGGCCTATTTTTTCCCCTTTATCAGTCAGCTCTGTCTCCTGCTGACACTTGGGAAGTTACGAAAAACCGGTTTTTGTTTGCCTACATAGCCTGGACGCTCTTTTATGCCCTCATTCGCTGGAGACCCTTTGTTTGCGTGCACAGTGTTAAAACCACGAGTATCGTGTCCATCTGCTGCTAGTACTTGTGTTTGCGTCTTATCTACCCCCTCTATCAGCGCCCTCCCGATGCACCACATCTCACAGATGTGACATGGAATCTCGAACCATAGGGAGTCTATACCCTGACTTGAGCCTATCGGGTAATGAGTCTTATTATCTAACCAACATCTTCTGCCCATCCATGTGTGGTATAACGATGGTCGCACCTCGCATCTCCTTAGTTGAGCTTACTGTTGGCGATCTGGCGAGGATTTATCCCACCCTACAGAGTCAGCAAATTAGCCGTGGTGATATTCTGTGGACCAGTGGTAGATGCTACGCAAGTCTACTGGCACTATAAACCCCTGCGTAAGTCACCGTCCCTGCTCCCACCGCTGCTGCAGCTGTGGGGCACACGGTGGACATCGTCGAAATCGACGGTCGAACTGTCGGATATCGAGTCCTACTTGGTGAAAGCGGAAAAAGTGGACATTGCGACTGAAAATCCATCGATCCATCTCCACAGATTCGTCACGGGGAATAGTTGGGGTATTGCCGCTGTTTTGTTTCCTTTTGAGGAGAAGGTAGACAATGGTGGCTGAGACCAATATGACAGTGAAACCCTAATGAGATCGATCCGGCCCCAGGTCACAATTGCCAGAGACGTAATTCTAGGTCAATCTGCACTGTTTGGTACGTTAGATTCCAACTGCTTGATTTCGTTTTCTTCCTCATGCAGTCATCTGGAGTGATTTAGCTGGGTCCGTGTTGCAGGCTGACTGCTCGACTCCAGATGTCAGTTAGTGCCAATTTTCTCTAACCGGCCTTCCTGATGTGTTAATTTTATCTCCGACCACAAAACCAGGGACACTTGTCTGACGGCAGCTAGGCCCTGAACGCATGCTCGGTCGGCGACGACTAAGGATGTTTATACACGGACAGTATTGAAAATGTGATTTTTAGGTAGCCCGAGGCGAGAGCGAGAGGTGGAAACGCGCGCCGTCTATCGCACATAAAAGGTGTACCGGCAGCTGCGGCTGGCTCAGGTGATGCGTCTGAAGCACCCAGTCCACAACGACAATGATTACCTGCGCTGTACTGGTGGCAGTGTGGTTTTGAAACAGGCTGAAGAAACCGGTCGACACGAACACCAACACTAAATTGAGCTATCTACGGCATACATGGCTTTGCGTTACCACTTAACGACTGGCCAAGTCTAATGGGAGAGTTCAGTGTGATGTGCTGCGACTCACGGGCCTGCGAAGTCCCGCCGCCGAAACCGCGGCCTTGAAAACGAAAACTGCAACCATTATTGAACTAAAGCCGGTGTTGGCGTTAGCAGGCCCCGGTATGGCAGCACCCACCATACTCAGAATGGTCCGGCCAACGACATTGGTTACACACCGTCGTCTGGTGCATAAATAGACTTGGAATTGTTTACTCGTCATGTGTGGTTTACAAGTGTTACTCCAAGGACCACAATAGGGAAGTCAATTGTCCGCGGCACTAGTACTTGCTCACCTAATTGTGCCGCAGTAAATTTCCTAGCCCCCCCCCCTACCCCTCCTGGCTTCGCCTAAGCTACCTGCTTATGACGATGGAGTTTTTTCGTTGGGCAGTTACTACTTGTACTGTTATGGTTTTCTGTTAGACCGCTCAGAACTTTGTGTGCTTTAGAAGGAAAATCCGCGCTCAGTGATCCGTTTCCTCGGGTGAACTCCGCTAAGACACACAAAGGACTTTTGCTGCCCCCTCTGCTTCGTCTCAAAAGAATGGGTTTCAACCCTCAAGAACGCTAACGCAGATGTAACAGGTGTAAGAAGACCCAGGCTGCTCGTTGAGTTCTCTCAGAGGCGACAGCTGTAAACGTGCCCTTATTGCACTCCGTCAGCCGCTGCGCCCAACCCCAGAGCCAGATGGGTGACCGGCTTGGACATAGGGGAGGGGTGGAGTGAGGGACGTCAGAGCACCGGAGGATCCACCCCCACGCCACTTTAGCGCTTTCATGATGTGCGAAAAGCCGTGACTTGGAAGGCTGCCAGCTGAGTGGATATCTCGGTCATCGTGATCACTACTGCGTGTATGTGGGGTGTCTGGCTGTAGGACTAGGAGGCAGGAGCAATGGCTCCCTCTTAATGTGGCCTCCATGACAATAGTTCGAGCCCCAGATGTTCTAAACTTCGAGCTTGGTTATGACTGGCTAACGACGACTAATAAGCCATAAATGGCCATTCCAGTCTCCCTTGTCTTTGTTGGTAACATTGTTTGCCGCCATGACACTCAGACATGAGATCCGGGCCGCCCTCCCATCATGCGAAAACCCTCGTGTACTCTGCTCGGGGACGAGGTGGCGTGTAGCACGCGTTGGCGAGCTGCTCAGCTTTGCCACCCACCACGCCCACGCGCGCTTCCGGTCGATCGGACATTGTCTTGCTACCCAGGGCATAGCGAGGGGTGGGTGAGGGAGAAGGTATGGTAGGTGCTTCAGAAGTCGGCCTCCGTACAAACTAAATATCGCGCGAGTCACCTCTGTCGCTCCCAATCTGCTGGGCACATGGTGGATGTCGTCGCTGACGAGGTCGAACTTTCACCATACGGACGAACTAACGCCCGCGAATGCGCGAGTAAGGCGAAAATTATCGACGACTCTATTGATGAAATCGGCTCAACTTCTTAAAGTAGGATTAATTCCGATGCTCCACCCAATATTGCCTGGACAGTTTCTTTGGCCATTTGATGCTCTGTGGTGGTGAGCATGGCTCGCTTGACTTTTACCAGGTCATGCCTGGTCTAGCCGACCTTAGTGCTGTCTCCTATTGTGTTTCTCCGCACGTGAAGATTCTCGGCAGCGAATCTAAGGAGCCTGACTCATTCTCCTCCGACCACGGAGACTGAGTACCGAAGATCGAAAAACCATCTTCATGCCCTGACGAACTGTATCCAGCCAGGTTTTGCGCTGACACTTTTCGGCGCCTCCAGGCGGACAACAGCGCCGGATCGGGGGCTGTTACACTAAACTCGAGATGGACGACGAAAAACGTGTTGTCTGTCTTGGATAATCTGGGTTATCTTCGCGATGTTGTCACGCAATCATTGTACTTGCTTTAACAGTGTTACCGACAAAGACCAGATAAACTGAAATGACCATTCCTGGCTAGCTGATCGTCAACGGATAGATCCCAGTCTGGAAGGATCTGACATTCGAACCCGAGTCTGTCGTCCATTGAACTCGAACATCTGAGCTACGGGCCCACGTCCTGTCGGCCGTGGTCGTAAATATTCTGCGTCACGTTAAGCCTGTGCGGGCTCTAAATTGAACCGCAGGACGCCGGGGCGGGGCGAGCATGTCTTGTAACCTGAACGCTTCCGTCATAGTTAATATCTCCGATCACAAATGACAGGACAGAGGATCCGTGGCCCGAGGTCACAGCGTTGTACTATTTAATCGTCGATGACCCAAAAGCTGAGATTCGAATCCCAAGTCATGCAAGACCTGCGGTCGGGTATGGGTGGCTAACGATGGCTTGCAAGCCAGAAACGACCATCCCAGCCTCCCTTCTATTTGTCAGCATTCCTCCCTGTGTGTCTATTGTAATTTTCCATCTCCTGCGCAACCCCAACACAAAACTTCTCACAGATTGAGGAATCTGTCCAGTCAGAGACAAATGACTGTTATTCGCACAGGTGGAGGGCCTCCTCCAAAGTACAAGCGGCATAAAGCACTGGGTGTGATATCAAGAGTGGTCTCTCCAGAGAACACTTTTTATACTTATGTCAGTTACCCACCGGATACGTTTGATCCTCGATGCTCAGCACTGCTAAAGTACCTTCACTGACGTTACTTCGCCGACACTTGTTTACGCTGGGAATAAACAACATTCAACCTCCGCCACTACTGCTCCCGCTGAGTGAATCGTGTTTTTTGCATTAGGTAAATGCTGCCCGCCAATCAAGTAGCGTGTCAGTCGCCGAAGCCGGTGGCCCATTGAGGGTAAAAGAGAGTAATGCAACCAGACAGCGACGTTGGCAGGTTATGCCTGTAAGCGCGGATTTTTACTCCGCGTCGCTGCCAAGTCCAGCGTCATCAGTCCTTACCGATGCCGGGAACGGAGGGTCATTAGAGCGTCTGGTAGTGGTGTTGCCGCCGCCGCCGCCGCCGGCTGTGCCAAAGCCGACGCAGAATCAGTCCATCAACAATGGGCGAGCAAGCTTGGTTGGTTGCATTGGGTGCGGATGGTTGGGGCCTCATTAGTCAGTCTCGGACCAGCTTAGCTACCGGTTATTTCAATTTAAACAGCAGGGACCCAGTCTTCACCGGCGACGATGCTTTTAGGGAAACCTGCCTGCCTGAACAGATGGATTTTAAATTTTGAAGTGCGATGGCTTGGTGGCAGACTGTGCAACCGGCCGACGAAAAGTCACGAATGTGATTCAAGGATACAACAGGACCAGCATACGCGGGGGGGGGGGGCTGGGGACGTAGACGGAAGGAGGTGGTGTTCTATTTTTTACCTCGTCCTAAAGAGGACGCCAAGAATTACTGGAGGACGAGGGTATGTTTGCGTTGCGCCCTTCAGAGAGTGACTAACCCACCTTGCCGATCATGCGCGGACGCAAGGTCAGACAACTGAAATCCCTTTCTGCCTGTTCATGCCTTCGCTACGCTCTCAAAGTAGCGTCGGAACAGTCGCACTGTCAGTTCTCCCGCCGCATTAGACAAGGTTTACCTCTGGGACCGGTGGTGGCTTGCGTGGGACTTGTGCGACGCCAATCTCTCTCTCCCCTTTTTCTACACACACCCATCTTACTGCAGTGTCAATAAGTTTGAGCATTGTCTGCTCGTTTCATACACATGTTTATCCCCCAGGCCTGGACCCTCACGCCAGCAGCATTATCACATCAGACGTAGATGGTGGTTAAACGACTGTATAGCACAGGGTAGAAAAGAGGCATTATGCCACGTCCAGTCAATGCACACAGTCTCGTGTCCTGCCGGTTTGACGTGGACTCCCGACTGGTACATGGCGGAAGAGGAGAGACAGAGGTCGAGAGTGGCAACTCACGCTGACTTGGGATGTAGTCATTCATTTTTTTGGCAGGCGTGTGCTACGCTGTGCCAGTTTAACCAATGCGTCCAC
>CACRXP010000134.1:1240763-1252955 GCA_902702965.1 Spirometra erinaceieuropaei | reverse complement strand
TCACAGCTTTGACCAATGTGGTATCGTAATTGCTATAAGTCGTCAGACCAAGCTCCATTTAATGGGCTGAAGACCGGTCCCATTAGGCACTTATGCATCTCCGTGGTGCGGTCACAGCAGTGACGCGCATCGACCTATCCTGATGACAGGACAGAAGTACCCATTTCCGTCTTGCCTTGGAGCTGAGAGCGCGCACTTCAGAGTTGGGTGTAACTGGCTGATAAAGTTGAGATGATACCTCTGTATGGATGTGAGACATGGTCCATGCGCTCAAGAAGTTCGATTCGCCCCAATAATGCTTGCACTCGATTCTTCGAATAATTATCCAGTGAACAACTGGACAGCCTCTGTGAACAGGAACAACTAAATGGATCTTTTACACGCCGACTTAGGCGGTCTGACCATGTGCCGTACTGACCGCGCTTCGAACATTGCCTTGGCTGGCAATGGCACCGAAGTGGGCGCATTCCTGACACCGGGGCTCGACCTCGCTCGGTAGTATACCGTCAACCGGCTGCAAAAGAAATAAATAACTGGTGCAAAATGAAGCTGACTATGTCACTCGCCGTCCGAATACCAAGGCACATGACAAGTGTGGACCGCCATCGAAATAGGTTTGCCTGCTACCGTTGCCGTACAGTTTGACTTCGACACAGTTTCTAGAAGACGACCGCAGCCAGGTCAAATGGGCGGCGACAGATACTGAAAACGTGGAACGTCCCTCGAGCCTGGTACGCTGCGTTTGACAGCGCGCTGTTAACACTAGCAAAACGGAGTCCGTTGCACGCATGAAGTTTTGTTTGCGGAGCCAGGCCCAGGAAGCGAAGGTCCCTGAGCCAGCCTCCAACTTACTATAACAGCGGTCATCGCGACACAGTGTAGTGACGGCCCCATCAAGATGAGTGTGTCAAACATTGTCAACATGAAAAGCAGCCACTGACCGGCTAACACACGTAGGACTAAGAGTGAAGTTTGCCAAAACTGGCCGCTCTGGGATTAACTCTCGATGGGGTAGTGGTGAAAGAATGCTGAGCTTCGCTGACCAGCATTGACGTTAACGTTTCTGTTAATGTTGCTCTCAAGTGTCAGTTCAGGGTCTCGTAGCTAACTTCAGGATGGCAGATCGACGCTAATGCCGAAACCGGTAATTGCGGCCGTATCGCGTAACTCATAATGTGACTGCGTGACAACCAGGCGTGCGGCGCTTCTGCTGGTCTGTGTCGACACTGGCGCGTTCCGATGCACTGGCCAAATATTCTCCTTGCGGTTTATTCCTGAATCTCACCACGACTACTAGCAACCGACGATGGCCAGCTGCATCCAATTCCGTCCGTTGTGAATTCTTGTGGCAGATAACCAAGCCAGATTGGTGGAGGCCAACAGTCTCATCACTACGCGAATTCCGGTCCATAACACCCCACCCCCCAGGCGTTCTATATTCGGTCTGGCGTTTGATGGACTCGTATACCGCTGCCCACCCTGTCCAATCACGCCAATGATTACATTTTCGGAGAAGCCTAACACAGTTCTTACGGTATCGAATATGCATCTGGGGGACAGCTTCCTAGCCTTGATTGGCCTAACGATACTGCTCTACTAGCATCTGTTTATCGTAACCTACTGAGTGCTGAGTCGCTGGTGAATGAGGTTGCAAAATCGGTTTATTCACCAAGTTTGGGAGAGCCAAAGCGTTTTTAAGCAGCATCCTTGTTCGAGGAAAGGCATTTAGAATTAATAGTTGACGGTCTGGAAGAGTGGACAGTTTTAAATGCTGCCCGATAGATAGAGTAGGGATGGGGCTGTCCCACTCCTTAGCGTCTACAGACCCAACGGGTGTACCGGACATCTGTGCAGTTATTCTTTGTGTCCCGGCGATCGTGTCTCCTTCTTCAAGATCCGTTTAATGTTAGGCTGCGCGCTTGAAGGACGCGCAAAAGTTGTAAGCGTTTGGCCAACACTGCCTGGGAACCATCCTTCGAGAGATCTACACTAATTTCGCCTCGAATAAGGCAGTCTGCAGTCGCTACGAGGGTGTCGCGGGTCATCTAATAAAGACGAATGACCTAGTTTACACACGTTCCGTGTCGCCTAAAACAGGTGTTTAAAGGGACTGATTGAGGCTGCGCAGGTCCCCTCTGTCCGCACTAGGACGTATCATCAAATTTGACGAAGTACCGGTGTTTAGCATTTCTAAGAGAGGGGGAGTCGTGAATTTTCATACGTATGCGGTAGCATGGCGACTGCCTTCTATAAATACTGTAGCCCCCTGTGCATGAGCCACCCGTATATGCTATTCTCTGGTGATGGGTTAGAGCAGGGACCCGAAACGTCACGCGAATAAGACTCTTGTCCCAACGATTGTGTCTCCTTCACGACTACTTTCGGGACTCGTCACTTTTATTGGCAGCTCTAAACGCACACCTTCGTCGAAACTCCAAGTTGTTTAAAGCCATAGGAGTATTTCTGTAAATCGTAGCCGCCAGGGTGCGCCATGTGGGCAATCGGATTCGATTTTAATATGGGATGAAATAATTATTTTTGCTCCGCGTGTGATAACAGTTCTTATAGGATAAAGAAGTGGAACAGGATCATTCTGACCGAGGCGTAGAAGTAACGCGATAGTCAAACGTTCCGATACAGGCGGCCGAAAAAGTCAGAACTAATGGATTGAATATGCGATGTTTGTATACTGCCATGGAGGATTCCTTCTCAGAAATGCTTTTAGCCATATTACTCGGTAACTATTTATCTTGCAGTCAGTGATTTGTTAAGCAAACTGTGCAGTGCAGTCTGTGACAATGTGCGGGTCAAGCAGAATGGCGTGTCGTATGCAATTTATTGGATTTTTTTGTGGCTGTAGGCAGAGGCCAAGTGTAGTCATGAATTCCTGAGCTAGAGTACGAGTCCGGAGATCTTTGGGGGTATCAAATCCAAAGCAGACAGCCGTGTTTTGCGGAAGCCTAGAAGGCGGGGTAGGATGTTAGGAACAATAAATGAATAAAGGGTCTCGAATACCTATGGAGGGCTCAGTGTTCTCGGCGATGCGGTGGACTCGCATAACTAATTTCGAAACAAAAGTGCATGAAACCTTGTCGTATCCCGTCAGCTTTTACCTTCCAAGACACACCTGCTTGAGTCAAAGCACTGTTCTGGGCGGGGATATCATGCGGATGCTGATTTTTACTAATTGTTGAAAGCGTGGCCTTACATATCCTCCTAGTAATTGCCGAGATATAGCCATGTAACTCAAGGAATGCAAACACGGATATTGAAGTCTCCGGCTAACTTGATTTCAACTCCAAAAGTGGCACACAGGGATGCTTCCTCTGCTGCAGGAGTAGTCTCGTCTCGAGAATTTGCGAGGTCTCCTTTGCCCAGCACATCGTGACCAGCAAATTTGGCGACCGTCGGCATGAGAGCCTATGCACTATCCCTGCCCTGCCAGCACCAGCCCCGCCTAGCCCAGCCTGGCCCCCTCAATAATGGCGGGGCTAGAGGGGGCTAGGCGGGGCTGTGGCGGGGCACCACTTTAAAATATCCTCCCGATTGTTAAATATACGAATTAATAACACACACAGATTGTAAACCGGTGGACAAATAAGAGTTTACGCAATGAGGGACTTAAACAAAACCTCAATATATTGTGCTCATCCGCAGCTACATTCAGTGGGCGTAAACGGATGCTTTCTCCATGATTTATAAGCCAATTTTGATAAATTAACTCCTTTTAATTCCAAAGAAGGTACATTAAGTGGTGCTTTTGAAACATATCTTTCGATGCAAATACGCTTAAAAATGCTTCAATGCAGAGGGGACTCTGGCCCCACACAGCCCCTTCCAGCCCCGCCTATGAAGGAGCCATGTGCTGGCAGGCGGGGCCCTGGCCCCACCCAGCCCCTTCCAGCCCCGCCTATGAAGGGGCCATGTGCTGGCAGGGTGAAGAAATTAGTTTCAGAGAGGGCATGTCTAAATTTCCACTAGCAGACAACTTAAACCTGGCGCGATCATGGTCGCAGCAGATTCGGCAGTGGTCATACTAGATAAAATAGCTTGTTCTAATATTTCTGCATGCGGAACACACGTCAGGATAGGGTATAGGTTGGCCTTAAAAGTGCGTGCGAATACAAGTGTTCGAAAGTAGAAACGAACTAAAAATATAGCGTCGGATACAATGATAAATAGCATGGAATTTAACTAATGTGGGACAGTTCTAATTGGCGAGCCATGCGCTAATACTTGTAATACGAAGTCGCCAGTTAAGCTTTCGAAACATAATAGGTCTCGGGTCTTAGTATAAAAATAGCACTCTTGGCAAGTGAATCTGCCCAGTCTGGCGTGTGGAGATGCAGATAAAGGAACCAAATGTCTATTAATAATCAAAATCATAGCAGACTGTAAAAGGCAGGACAAGTACTACGAAGGCATCCTGGCTCTGCAACATGTCTGGCATAGGTTTGGATGCATAGCGTGAGATACAGGGGTGAATCACGGGTAGTCACGTTCATTTGGCACATACATATATATTTATTTATTTATATCAAAGCAGTGTCACTAGGACGCGTGAATACGCTGGGCAGAACAGTCTGGACAGAGTGTTTCAAGATGAGGATGTGCATGCAGAAACCAAAAAATAATAAACCCTGATTCTTCCAAACTTTCACTTGAGAATGAAACAAACGGCTTGTCTTACCGACTGGCGAGGAATTATGTTGAGTAGGAGGAAGCCAACTGTGGCAACGGAGCCGATCGCATGCATCGCGTGGGGAAGTTGTTCGGCATTGTAACGTAATGCAGAGTCGATTATGATCCACCAGCCAGTCGAAAATAAAAACCCACTAATGACATAGATAACTGTATTCCAAAAATTCGAGTGGGACTCGACGATTGTTCTCACACCGCCGAAATACATGGGGCGAGATGTGAACAGGACGCAATCTCCCGGCTGAGTTGTTGATCTTTTCGCCCAGATGTCAGTGTAGTAAAAGATATGTTAAAGAGAGGGAATTGATATATACAATATGCCTAACCTGTAGATTATCAAATAGCAATGCGTTTCTTGATGGAATCTGCCATAATATCAAACGGGTCGGTGGGCAGTAACATTTTAAATTGAATGTATTATTGTACCAACTCATCGCTTACGCTTGATGACATGCACATATGCAAATTTTGTCACCGGATATATTATTTATTTCGCTGCACTCGAAACGACAGCTCTACAACTGCTCGTACCACAAAAATTCGAGACAGTTTGTTTGTCTGTACAGACCTGACGCTTTTTCCGATTATTTGTTCCTTTATGATACCTTTTCGAGTTTTTGAGATTTTGCAGTTGTTTGTAAACAAATTGGGAGTCCAAAGGAGAAGACCTACATTTCCCTCAATAAACTGAACTAAACTGAACTAAACAGCTGCAACAGCTGCAGCTTTTCCTCCTGTGGGCCTTCACCGAAATTAAACTTCACCTTGCCAACACCTGAACTGTACCTATTTCCGCCGTCCAGTCCGAGAGAAGGCGACATGTATACACATTCAGTCGCGTCGTCGTAACTGCCTCATTTTCGCGAGGGAAATAGGCCAACGTCTTCGAAATTCCTATTTGTCGCATGTAATTTGATAGGAATAGCAATGATGTAAAGAAGTTAAAGTGTCTGGCTGAAGCAGACAATTTTTACACGAAAAGTGTTTAAAGTGTGACGCAGTCTTGCATTTGCTTGTTGCTGCAACATTTCTCTGTCAAGGTGATGCGTGGACGTCTTCACAGACTGAGACTTTAGAATCGCCTCGGGCAGGTTATTCCATAGACCCACTAGAGAGTTTGTGAAAATACTTTGTCACATACAATCTTCCTTGGGGACCATGCAGTTCGAATGGAAGCCGGAGTAGGCTAGTTAAAATGGTCAATTGAATCAATTGCCCACATTGGATGGTACAGTTCCAAGCGCTCAGGATAAGGCAAGTCTGCATCGTCTCCCCGCGCAATTGCGTATATCTTGCAGGACAGAGATTAATGTTATTTAGGCGGATCTCATATGACAGTGCTCCTTAATCTGTTATTAAATTTATGGCTCGTCTCCTAAGGTTTGCTGAGCTTAGGGTCCTCGGGGTTGGATCGCATGTTTAAGATACGGCCTTCCGAATTACCAAAACTTTGGAGAAGCACACACCGTCGCTTAATGGCGTGCAGAAATTTATTTACAGCGTTGGCCCCTTAGCAACAGTGTGTAGACAACTTTAGTGTTTGTCATCGAGACAATGAGACCTTTTGTGTCTCCGTTTATCGGAGTTTTTCCGTTAAGACGATAGATGCGTCTATGGGGGCCTGGCTTTGACCTCCGAGACACAACATTGTGCGTTAATTCCATCTGAACGACAGAAGCCATCTGCGGTATCACACTTACACTCAGCAAGGAATTTCTTCGAAGTGCGCTTCTTTGGCGCTGTGACTGGTTTTTTCAGATTTTTATATCATTCGCTAACGTGGCAACTGTCAGCCCAATTCTTATACTCAGTCTTTTATAAACAAGAGATAGAGGGTCGGCCCCAGTACTGAACCTCGTGGAACACCGCTCTCAATGCCTCTGTGCCCTGAATATTGTTACACTACACGGGCACTTCAAGACGATCTATTGGGAAATTCTCAATCCATTGGAGAAGTTTTCATTTTCCTTTTACCCTCAACTTATAGGGAGGGGGAGGGCACTGGTGCGAAAACGCTATCAAAGACCTTCCTGAAATCAATGTGAGCTGTATGTACAATGCTTTTTTCATTGGGCGATCTTGCAAACCTCTCATCGTGCATGGAGAGTTTGCTACAAACGATCTTTCCTTACAGAAGCCGTACTGGACACTGAACAAGAGGTTCTGGCTTTCTAAATAAATCGCTAATGCCTTTTGATGGCCTTCTTCATGAGAAAAAGGAGCTTTATTCCAGGCCGGCCAGTTTGTAGCTGGCCACAAGTTCACGATCACCGCATTTGTGAGGCAGTGTAATGTAGGTTATTTTTTAATTGGTGAGGAGAATTCTACTATAGAACCACTTCTTACGCAAGATGGACAGTGGCTTAGCTTATTCTTGGGAAATTTCACATGACAGTTCTGCTGAAACCCTAATTCGGTCCGGATGACTCACATTCCTTCGAGTTTTCTGGCCCTCTGGCAGTCGCTTCTTCCCAAAAAACGAAATTTCCAATAATAAGCGCTCACATTCTCTCGTAATAATATGGAACGATATCCACTTCTCTTATGAATACCAACTGGCATTAAGTCGGTTTATTCCGGGAATTGGGCTTTCGTCCTTGAGCACACTACTCATATCGAAAAACAGCAATATAATCGATGGTTTCTGCGGGAAATCGGGAAATTTCGAAGTTACCAGTAACTTTGAGCCAGGCGCAAATGGCCGCCACCAACACAGTCGTGATGATATGTACAGTAGTTTCTCAAAAAATTAGTATCTAGTCTGCGCTTAAAGGACTCAGCAGTCTCGGAAATAACCTCCGTATCAGGGAGTCCGTTTCATTTTCCAATGATCCCCTGCGAAAGGGCGCTTTACCCTTTGACATTGTAACGATGGTTTCAGCCAGGGGTTATTAGGACGCCCAGATCTTTCTGCCACTCAAAAGTTGAAACGGGCCGCCCGACAAGGAGTTATTGAAAGGAATCTTCCTCCCTACTAGTCCTTCTGATTTAGGGTCGCAGGATCACACATTTGTCCACATTAAAATTGGGGAGCCAACGAGCTGACCAAATGCTCAGCCGGCGGAGACTCTTGTGAGGCGCCTACCTGTATGCGTCAGATCTGATGGTTGTCCACATTTTAATTTCGTCACCAAGCATGACGGCGTTGCATCCCAGGTCGTCGACGCAGTCGTTAATGTAAACTAGGAATAGCAACGACCCCAAGAATGAGCCCTATGGGTCACCACTTAGAACGCTGTAGGAGATGACTTCCAAGTATCAACACACACGGTTTGTAATCTCCGCATAAGATAGTCTGCGATCCACGTCAGCAGCTTTCCCCCTTCTTCATTTTCAGACAGTTTGTTGATCAAGCGTTTGTGTGTGACGCTGTCAGATGCCATCTTGAAGTCCGTGTAAATGACATCGACCCCCACCCACCCTCGTTCACTGCGCGAGTCCAATGGTCAGTCGAGAGCAATAAACCGGAAATGCACTGGCGGTTCTGTCTGAGACGGTGATGCAGCCCTGAGTGTAAGTGTTTCTGATCCAAAACTCAGTTGTTGTCTTCTTAAGTATGGCTTCCCCTATTTTCCAGCAGATGCAGGACAGTCTAACGGAACGGTACTTCTTCACCCTAATTCGAGCCGCGCCCTTGTATATCGGAAAGATAGCTGTTGTCTTCCATTCGGACGACAACGTCCCTAAGTCGAATGACAAACGAGCAGCGTGTGTAAGTGGTTTCGAGAATTTGTTTGCTAATTCCTTCAATAGTTTGACAGGTACATTATCCGGACCCGACGACTTTGCTTCTCTGAGACTTTGTAGATTGATTTCCACGACAGATGGCGAAAAGAATATAGATTGAAGCACTGGACCAGCGGTCTCAACAGATTTCTGGCATTATGACTACGAAACTCCGTTTCCCTTGTGAAAAATGAGACAAAAGGCCGCCCCATGTCTTTGGCTTCTTCGCTGTTTTCAACGGTTTTTACACGATTATCATCCCTTAGTACTGCGACCTGATCGTTCTTCTTCAGTCGACTGTTAATATAATGAAATAAAACCTCGGACTATTGTTTAGCCTGCCTGATAATTCTAGATACATACTGCTTCCGTGCCTGACAGAGGCATTTCTTGACGGCATTCCGTTGACGACGAAGTTCTTCGAGGTGCACTGGTGACCCACTTTCCCAGACTATCTCCCATCTTTTACTTTTCTTCCTTAACTGTTTATTCAAACCCCTAGTTAAAGGGAAGGGCGGCTTAACGTTTTTTGTAGCTTCATTAGACAAAAGCGCCAAACTAGGTCGAGTGAAATCGTCATAAACGGTCTGCAGTCGCCCACTGGATCTCCTTTGAGCAAATGATCCCATTTCACTGGCATCAATTCTTTCATAATCGTGTTAAAAACTATCTTCTATGTATGAGGCTGGCCTTCTGTACACATTTGGCGCTGAGATAAGAGCGAGTAGTCCAACGATAGCGTAATATGATCAGCTTTATTTAGAGGCGCACTGGAATGAACTTCGTCAATAAGAGAGAAGACTTTCATATGAACCAGGTCCAAGCAATTGACATTCAGGTTGTCCCTAAATCACGTCGGCGCCAAGACATGCTATGCCAGCGGGGGGCCGAGTATGAGGTGCGTTAGGTTTCGACTGAAGGAAGTGTAAGAGACAAACCCACTAGTTGGGCACAGCGAGTAGGCTATCCAGGAAACGAAAATAGCAGTATCCCAACAGTTACAAACTAGTAAATAAGAACAAAGTCGTCAGCAGGTGAAAGTGCACGTGCGTGTTCTTTGTCTTATTCAAAGTTCTGTCAAAGCGTATTGTAACTGATTAAAACAAAACTGATGGAAACCTTTGACTAAGTCAATGTTGGAAAATATTGTTGCTCCAGCTAGGCTAGATGAAAAGTCGTGCAGATGGGGAAGTGGATACCTGTCAGGCACAGTACAGGTGTTTAACCGTCGGTAATCCCCGCGTGGGCGTCAGTCAACGAGAGACTTTTTGCACACCATATGTAGAGGTGCAGCCCATGGACTAGTGGAAGGCCTAACTATGCCTAGCTCCATCATGTGACTGAATTCAGCCTTGGCTATGTCTAATTTATCGGCGGCTAAACGACGTGGACGGCTAAACACGGGTGGTCCAGTAGTTGAAATATAATGTACAACAGAATGCTTGATAGGTTGGTTAAATTGTGAAGGTCGTGTGATAGATGGAAATTCCGAAAGTAAACGATGATAGGGAGTAGACGAAGGAATTGTTGAAATGCGTGGATTAGGTGGTGAAAGGGTACCAGTGGAAAAGTTACAATGTAAAGATGTCTTAGGATTAAATAATTTATGGGACTTAATGTCAACGAGGAGAGCGAAAAAGGATATAAAATCAGCGCCGATAATGGCAGTATGGATATCAGCGATAGTAAATAGCCAACGAAATGAACGTCTTAGACCCAAATCTAGTGTAAGGGATCGTTGACCAAAAGTTTTAATAGAAGTATTGTTAGCTGCTTGGAGGAAAAATGAAGAATTTGGTGACTTACGGTCAGTCAAGGTGGGTGGGATTAGACTGATCTCCGCACCAGTATCCACGAGAAAATTACGACAGGAAGTCCTGTCATAGATGTGGAGTAAGCGACTTGGAGAGGATATACCGACCACGTTCGTCGCCCATACTGGTCGGCAGGAGAGTTTTCCGACGCGAGTGTTTTATACTTGCACGGAGAGTGGTGGCGAGGGGCGTTAGAACCATAATTGTGATGATACGAACAGAAACCATCAACTGTAGGTTTGTTTGGAGTGGGAGATCTCGGGCGGCGAGAAATCGCAGGACTACGAGGGTTATAGACACGAGTGGCCCGGAGTTGGGAAACTTCGAGAGTGAGGGCATCCAGGCGTTTGACGACATCCTCGATTGTGGGGACAGTTGTGCTTCGACTAGCGACGTTAACCGTAACAGGAGGCTGGTAGTACTCGAGTATACGGTCAGCAGTCTCCGCGAGCATCTGAACAGTCGATGAAGGAATGTTAGGCGCAAGGGTGGCTTGCGCAGAAGGAGGCAACCGTTGCAGGAAAAGTTGCTTGAACATGGTGGCACCCAGCTTTTGTCCGTCTGCCAACTGCTCCAAACGCCTAAGAAGCTGCGTAGGCTTCCTGTCACCGAGGTCCTCCTCAGAAATTAAACGCTGGAGACGTTTTGGCGTTGAGAGGGAAATGCGGGAAATTAGAGCCTCCTTTAGGGCAGTATAAGGGGCTTCTGTGGGCGGGCAATCTATGATGTCGCGGAGGTCGGTGGCGATGTCCATTGGGAGCGCTGCCACAACATAGTGAAATTTCGTATCCTCTCGTGTGATCTGACGGAGGGCGAATCATGACCCTACAATGCGCAACCACAACGCGATGTCACCGATCCACACGGATGGCAGGTCAAAAGTGTGAATGCCGGCTATCGGCTGGCTGGTAGAATCGTTGGACATAGTTAACCGAGGTCGGTCAGAGGTCAGATAAATGGGGTAGATGACTGGCGCGTTGACAGTGAGATTGAAGGGTAGCGCTCGTATTGGATGAACGGGTGAGACAGTGTGAATAGCAAATAAGGGCTAGATGAACAATCTGATGGATAAAAATTAGAGTAAGGATTAATCTGAATGGAAATAGTTATGCACAGAGATTAAACAGAAGCAGCTATGAACGATACAGGGTCACCAGTGTAAGAGACAAACCCACTAGCTGTGCACAGCGAGTAGGCTATCCAGGCAACAAAAATAGCAGTTTCCCAACAGTTACAAACTAGTAAATAAGAACAAAGTCGTCAGCAGATAAAAGTGCACGTGCGTGTTATTTGTCTTATTCAAAGTTCTGTCAAAGCGTATTGCAACTGATTAAAACAAAACGGACTAAAATGTCACTACAGAAGTCGGCTCACCGCAAACTACCATAAATTCCAAATATACCGAAGGTGTGTTGGAATGCCCAGCAAAAGGAACCTATTGGTAGATAGAAACTCCGCTATCAAATGAAGGAACGACGTATCGGCTGCAATCGAAAGGTTTGGTAAACAATGAGAGTCGCGAAATGCGCTTCGACGTCCTCGTTGGTGATGTCCTATAAGTCCGACGCCACGCCCAGATCCGACGGCAACATTGCATTAAAGAAGCCGAAACTGTATTAATGGCTGCACTTTTACTCGACATCCTGCTTGATGTTATTACCGTTCTAACAGATCGGCCGGTATCCGAGCAAATTGCTGAATCCACATTGGATGTGCCGAAACAGTTACAGACTGCCTGTAACAGTCACTGCCTCCGCGTCTTCAGGACAAAAATAACTACCAAGATGTCGGAAAAACACGTACGCCGATTAAAACTGCCGATGACGGTGAATTCACGACAGAAATGGTACTGACCTACTTGAAGGGGAGGTGGTTAAAAAATTTCATTCCCACGAAAAGAGCCAGTCACTTGCAGTGGAAATCGCGTGCGCGCATTCTCCAGCATACTGAT
>CACRXP010000134.1:1220770-1236660 GCA_902702965.1 Spirometra erinaceieuropaei | reverse complement strand
GATACTCGGATAAGATAGGGAGAACTGGCGGCTGTTTCCCCGCCATGTTACGGCGCTAACAAAGCGAAAGGAAAATGGAAAAATGACTTAAATAAGAAGATAATGGAGAATGGTGTGGTCCGTCAACACCCGGTGTCACATATTGTATCTATGGTATCTATATGAATGTATATATAACAACTGAGGAATTTATTTCACAGAAAATTCAAATCGTTGACTATAGGATAGGGGGAGCTATCTAGAAGACTGGGGAGTATGTTCACTTTCCTAAAAGACATGCTTAGTCTACTGGATGAAAGACAGCCAAAACCGCTTATTAAAATAACACAAACCTTTCGGATATGACGATGCTTCCGCGATCTATGAGCTTTGCATCTTCATAAAGGGAAATATTATCCTTAATTAGGTGGACACCGGGCTCGCCCAAAGCAGTAACGTTTGTCATTCTCACACTGACGAGTCCCGCGGGTCAAAAGCCCCTAATTCAAAGTCTCGACTTCGCATCAATTCAGAGACTTCATTCCGAATAGTTTCTGGGAGGGTCACGTTCTTAGCCCATAGCTTTTGACGTTCACTTAACAGATAATACTATTTTCAACCCTTTTCGGAGTAAATTTGTGTTCGGTGGAGATTAGCGAACAGGATTGTAAAAAGGCGAGAGCTATGTTCGCGGATTAGGGAATCTTTGAAATGTACAGTTCTCGATAATCCAGGTCGGCCTACAGCACATATTTGCATTGTAAATGATAAAAGCAAAATACAAGGGAGATTTAACTGCAGTTTCTTTAGCGAATAGACCGAGTAAGTGTTGGTTTCAGGAAAAGTATTACACAGCAGCCTGGAACACGTGACAGAGTAGAAAAACTGAACCAAATACCTGAAGACGACAATGCAAGCTCCAAATATTAGAACGCAGGGAAAGGGTAAGCGCATCTAATGTAAGTTGTAGGACAAAAACACTCTTGGGCAGGTGATGAGGACAAAAGCGACATGAAGAGAAACCTGCCAGTTTGGGGGGGGGGGGGGGAATGCCAGTAATCCGGGAATTACGCAAGAAACGCTGTTCTGCGTGAAGCTGTAGAGGTAAGTGGAAAAAGAGGATGGCCAAAAGGTAGGAAATTCAAAACAGGGTTGTGATCTACTTTTCTAAGAATGTGGCTGAACAGTTGTGCTACTTAAAAGAAGACAAAGTCACGATCAGTGGGTTCATATCCTTATTGGATTTTGCTTTCGAACTGGAACAGGAGTTCATCATCACGGACTATTGGAGTACAGCAACGCGTGAGCATTCATAACGTCGTACCTTGAGGGGCGGGGGTCGTGTCCATGGCTAGGCCTGGTTCATGCTGCCTGGCCGATAATTGTCTCCCGACGTGGTGACGGCGTCTGTCCTTCGTGTCGATGTGGGCTGCGTCACCTGGCTGCGTGGGCGTAGTGCGTGATAGCACGCAGGCAAGTAACTGTGTCTGTTTATGGAGTTTGTGTCCGAAGCCTACTCCTCAAACAGTTTACGTCCAGCCTTGTTGCCGGTCCGCGCCAATATACGCGTGTTGACGAAATCCAACACATGGCCTTCCTCTAGCGTGTTAATGGCGACTTGAGATAATGGGTCGCCTCTCCGAACGAACTGTTTATGCTGGAGTATTCGTGAGTGAAGGCGCCGTCCTGTTTGGCCTGACTGTCCTCGGCCGCGCACTTCGTCAACAGGAGGACAGGTTAATTGACAACGACGCCGCCATTGGCAATCTGTCCGCCGAGAAGAATCGACTACACAAGGCCTACATCACCCGCCCCACCGGCGTCAGCAAAGCAGTCTTTTACTGTAGTCGCCGTCTTGTGCAACAGTGGCTTCACAAGATGCAGGACACCTGTTAAGATATACAAGAATGATGGCCCCAATTCATGGATCATCCGACGGCGCTCTTCCAAGTGATGTGGTGTCAAGGAGAAGCCCCACAGCATTTCAGGGACACCGCAATCGTGCAGCTCTACAAGCGGCAAGGGAACCGCCAAATCTGCGGCGCCCGCTGAGACATTTCCTTGTTGAACATTGACTGGAAGATCTTTGATCGCGTCTCGCTCAACCGCTTGAACAACCATCTGGAGCATGGTCCCCTGATGGAAGTCTAGCACGGCTTTCGTCGTCATCGTGGGACCACGGACATAATCTTCGCCGCCCTTCTGCTGCAATAGAAGTGTCAGGAGCTGTGAACTCACCTGTACTCTACCTTTGTGGATATGCTGAAAGCCTTCCACACGGCGAATCGTGAAGGACTGTGGAAAATCATGCGGAAATTCGGCCGTCCTGAATGGTTCCCAGATTGTGCGCCAGCTCTAAAATGGCATGATGGAGCTCGTCACGGATAAAGGAGCTATCTCAGAGGCATTCTCAGCGACCGAGAGAGTGAAGCAGGGCTGCGTCCCTGTGCCTACTTTCTTCAGTCTCATGTTCTCTGCCAGGCTGATGGACGCCTACCGTGACCAACACACGGGGATCCGTGTATCCCACAGGACGGAAGCCAACTCCTCAATCATCGACGTATGCGCTTGCAGTCAGGTGTATCCACAACCACTGTCCACGAACTTACCAGGGCGACGACTGCGTTTTCAGCGCCACCTCGAAAGGGGACATGCAAAGGAGCACGCACCTCTTCGCCGCCGCCTGTGACTAATTCGGCCTGGTCATCAACACACAGAAGACGGTGGTTATGCATCAACCGCCGCCCGACGCTGCCAACATCAGCATGAGCGATGCCCAACTGCTAGTCGTGGACAACTTCATGTATCTGAGCAGCACCCTCTCCCGCACCTCCAAGATCGACAATAAAGTGGCCTGTCGGATTTCCAAAGCCGGCCCAGCGTTCGGCAGTCTGCAAAGCACAGGCGGGAAATGTCACGGTCTCCACCTCAACAATGACTATGAGCGGCAACCCAAACAACTCTTCAACGGAGATATCGACACGGGGTTCTCGCCGAAAAGGAGGCCCAGTACGCCTCTTTCAGGAAACTCTGAAGATTTCCCTCGGGAAGACTTCGTCCGAGACCGCCCCGACATGAAGTAGAGCAGTTAAGACAGGCGCAGAGATCTACGAAGCCAACTTTACCATCGCCGCCAAAGCATGAACACTGCTATCTGCCAGTGGACTAGCCAAAGTTTGGCCTGTCAGAAAGCCACAATAGGACTTCACAACAAAGCCCCAGTTGGAATCTTTCTTGCACCTAATGCCTGATTTGCGAATGTGCACGTAGATTTCGTGGGTTCTTTGCCAACATCTCGTAGTTGCAACTATTTGCCCAGTGCTATTGGCCGATTTACGCGATGGGCCATCGCAACTCCGATTCCAAACATCGCTGCAGATGCTTCCATTTGTGCCTTTTCGCAACACTGCATTTCCCATTATGGTGTCCCCACTACTATTACCACCGACCGAGGCCAACAATTTGAATCCGGGCTTTTGAAGGCTCTAAAAGACTTCCTTGGGTGCTTTCGCATACGGACGACAGTTTATCATCCCTCATCCAAAGGTCTAGTTGAGTGTTTACAGCGTCAACTCAAAACCTCGCTCCGGGCCTATGAAAACCCCACGCATTGGAGTGAACATCTTTATTTGGTCACGCTCGGTATCCGCATCTAGCTCAAACCCGACTTGGAGTGCTCCACTGCCGAACTTGTTCATGGGAGGGATTCCCAACGATTTTTCGGGCTATTCAAAGGCTTTGCCGATCCGCATGCAACTGATTATGCCCAACGGTTGCACCAAGCAATGGTTAATATCCCGGATATACCCCAGACGTACCAGCAAGTAAGTCGTATATTGATCCCAACTTGCTAACGTGTTCTTTTGCATTTGTCTGCGTAGATGACGTTTGTCAGCCACTATAACGACCCTACGACGGACCATCTCGAATCATGTCGCGGACGAACAAGCATTTCAAGATCGTTCGTGGCTATCACACAGAAGTGATATCGATCGGTAAGTTGAAGGTGACCTGTATCGACCTTCCTTCGTCCACCCCAAAGGATCCGATTTCTTCACCCTCCACAATGCATTCCTCCATCTCCCCGACTCCGCTTCCACCTGACGACCCTCCGCATCCCCCTTCTCTCCTAATTCAACATCCTATATGCAGCGGTCGTCGGGTCGGTTTCTAACTTGTACATTATGCCCAACACTTGACTAATCCATACCTATTTTTCCCGTTCGAACTCTGTCCTGCTGGGAGAGGGAGTATTGTAGTGACGCGAAAAAGCATTTTATTTTAATGCGTCAAGAAACTTTTACACCTTTCAGTATTAAGTTTTCGTCACGCCACATTCTTGCGGCTACTTTTTCTTTCTAATTCTGTTCGTGTTAGACCGGTTTATTACTTAGAGCCTCTAACGCGCCACCCACATGCGCCCTCCCCCACCTGCGGTCTTCTTGACTCTGTCTTGACACGGAGTTCAGGTTGGCGAGGAGGAGAGAGTTAGGTAGACGTTGTGAAATTCTACTATCACTGTATACTCAATCACGCACAAGTCACTGTCCCTGCTTTACCCTGCCGTGAAACACGCAATTCTATTTTACTCCGCTCAGCAGCCCGCATGAGGCAAAATAAAAACGAAGAGTATTCCAGGCCAGGCCAAACGTACATGTTATAAAAGCGCATTCTAATATTTTTACGGGCCGCCTGGTACTTGAAATCCCGTGGAGCGTATACGCACTCGACCCTTGTAACAATACCAATGCGGCAGAGAAGGAGAACGCGACCGGCCCCAAAAATGTGTATGAGGAAATTGCAAGTCAAAATTAACTGGATGTAACTCATATTTATAACGCCCTACTGCGCTTCGCCGGCGTTCGGTCCAATGCCCTTCGGAAACAACATTCCAGACGAGCCGGTGGATAATTCGAATATGCAGATCGATCAGACCCGAGAGGAAAAGCCAATGAAGAGGTGTCACGACTAAGATGACAGCGCAGTAGAGAAAACGCACGTGGCATCCAGTGATTCGCTGATTCTTGTTTTGGGGAGTGTAGGCACTCCTAACAAATGTCGCTAGTTCTAAAGTTTCGGGGAATAAACCCGGTCGTTCTAAGTGCTTTGCTGACTATCAGGGTGCAGCGCTCCGAAAGATTGAGTCTCTTGGATTAAGTCGCCAGGCTAGCTCATTGGGTAGAGCACGAGACTCTTAATCTCGGGGTCGTGGGTTCGAGTCCCACGTAGGGCGTACTTTTTTAAGCTGTCATTGAGAACAGGAAGGCTGCCACCACAGTGGAAGACAGTTAACTTCGTTCCCTTACATAAGGGAAGTAGCAGGATGGCAGCAAGCAGCTTCAGATTTATTAGCTTAACTTGCCTCCCATGCAAAACGATGGAAGCTCTACTAAAGGGCGTTATACAGCAATTTTGTGAAGAAAATAACATCTTGCAGGATCTTGAGCACGGCTTCCGGAGAGAACCTTCCTGCCTCCCAAATCTAATAGTTTGTCTGGAAATCTGGACCAGGGCTCTAGAAGAGGTATTTGAGGTCGATGTCGTGTACATCGATTTCCGCCAAGGTTTCGCTACTGTTCCGCACCAACGTCTTCTTCACAAACTGAGCGCCATCGGCATCCGGGGAGATCTTCTGAACTGGATTAGGGCGTTTCTGGCTGGTCGGAAGCAATGTGTTTGTATCGGAGATGATATGTCAGGAAATTTGAAGATAAGTGGAGGATATTATTTTAAGTGGTTCTTCTGTGAGACCTAACGATTTTAGTACCTGTTTTTTGGTTGAGTTTCCTAACATACAGGCCTCTTCTCTCAGAACTGCCTGCTGCTATCTCCTTTTGAGTTCTGCTAGTCTATGCCCATTGTTCACTAATCGCATTCTGCAATTCTCATTTTGTGCATCCGATTTCTGTCTAACTGTTGTAATTTATTTTTACATCGTTAGCCCCTAGCTGAAATTCAGTCAACTTGTCTGCCAGAAGTTTTCTTAATCACAAATTGCCTCGAGACAAGATGAGACCAAAAGTCACTGGTCGACGTAAGCTCTCGGCTCTTGTAAGTAAACATGGCCTAACTAAACGTAAGTCAGAAGCTTTACCTAAATCTAAGTCAGATGATATTACTAGTCAGTCGTCACCCGTTGTAATTTGTCGGCAGTTTAATCTGTCTGCACTTGACCACTGCAATGACTTTATGCTAAAGTTTGGCTCTTTGCTGACAACTCTTGGACATTTATGTGACGGGAACATCTCCGATATTCCCTCTGAAGAATGTAGGCGTCTCGACTCACTTTTTCACCTGATCGCCAGTGAATCTGGTGATAGACAGAGGCGTTCTTACAACTTCCTGCTAAAAAATGTTCCTCGATCTGCTCGGCCGATTGATGTTGCGACCAATTTCCTGTATTCATGTGGTTTCAACTACAAAATAGCCGATTCCAAACGCTTGTCCTCCCGTAGCAAAAATCCACTCATCTTAGTCAAATTGTTTTCATCAATCGAGGTTGACACAATCTTTACCCATCGAGAGCGTGTCACTGCGTACCTAGAAAAGGCAAAATCTTTCCTTTGTCATGATCTTACTCCTATGGAGCGTAGAATCGGGTCTCTATTCTCACGTTAACCCACTGCTTCTCAGTCTAATGCTCCCCAACTCGGTCATAATACAAGTGGCCGTAAGGATTCAGCTTCTCCTACTCCTGCGACATCTGACTCCCTCCTTCCTCTTTCTCCTACATCTCCATTTCACTCAAGCCACTTGACGCATTTGCCTGCCCCTAAAGTTGCAGCAGCAGCAGCAGCCCCATTTGTCGTTTCGTATCCTCCGGATAGTCCCGCTGAGACACATGAAAATCCGTCTACATCAGCTAGACCGATAACTTCTATTGTCCAACTGGGTGCTGTAAGGTCTACAGCTAAGTCACCCGTGGCTTGGCGTCAGAACGGTGAGACTCGAAAATCGAATCAGACTCCGACCCAAAAGATAGGTAGTACAATTCCATTTAGGGGTACGACGCCTTCTCTGCTCAGCCCTGCACGTCTACAAACCCCGCAGCTCCAATTATATCCCCGAATAATTCTCTGTCATGCGTACCGGTTACTTATCAAAGCCCTACTATATATCCAGCAAATAATTCATACATGAATTGCCCTAAATCATTTATGCCCCAACCTAGTTCAGGCTTCCCACCACTTAAGGCCAATTGCTCTCAGGTACGTCAACCTATCGCCTTTGACTTCCAATCTAGACCTGGTTTCCCACCATTTCATTCTTTTAGTGGCCTACCCTCACCCATTAGCCCCTACTTTCCTTCTAGCCTCCCTCCTCCTCCCCTTTCTCCATTATTTAACTACCAACAAGTCTATTCATGTTCTAACTCCCCTAGCATTCCAATGTTTGAAAACTATATCCCCACCTCCTTTAGGTCTTATACTCAGCCTTCTCTTGCTGACTCCCCGTACGTCAATAACTCTAGACTAACTGGTACTTATTCTCCAAGTGTCATTAATTCACAGCTTACATATCCGCCTCCAATTTTTTTTAAAATACCGTCGAAAATAGCATTGCCGTTCGAAACACATTAGATATTATATTATTGAATGCCAGGTCTGTTATAAACAAGATGGCCCAAATCAGAGCCATTGCTCTGGAAATGACGCCTGATATTATATGTGTAACAGAATCTTGGACGCATTCTCTAATTCCTGACTCTGCCCTTCTCATAGATGACTTCGATTTTTACCGCCAAGACCGCACGACTAGGCGTGGGGGTGGTTGTCTTCTTTATCTTAAATCCTACCTAAAGCACTCTCCCTATTACTTGGATGTTTCCTCATTCACGGGAAACTTCTGCTTTGCATCTGTTATTCTCTCGCCGCAAAGAAAGGCAATTATTGGCTGTATCTACAATCCCCCAAATTCTTTAGCCAGTGATGATTCTCAACTCTGTGAAATCTTTAAATTAATTTCTGAAGTTGCTTTCGATGTTAAAATAATCACTGGGGATTTTAACCTTCCTGAAATAGACTGGGTTTCCAATAGCTGCCCACCCAGATTCCAGCCCTTTCAAGATATTGTCAATTTTTCTAATTGGTCCCAACTGGTGCGCTCTCCAACAAGAGATAATCACATTTTAGATCTAATCTTTACCAATGACATTGCTCCTCTTTCCGTTGCTTTAAAAAAGGGCCTCTTTGACAGTGACCACGTATTAATTCATTCGTGCTTACCGCTTGCCTTTTCAAAAAAGACAAGCGCCGTTCAGACTTACATGAACTACGACTGCGTAGATAGCGACTTAATAAATAACTATATGAGATCCTTGGATTGGTGTTGCTTCCTCACCTGTAGCGATGTAACCATTCTTCGTGATGTCATGTCCAATGTTTCCAAGGACATTCTAGAGTTTGTGCCGCGTAGATATCTCAAGCCTAATTCTTCAGACTCCCTTGTTCCTCATTTTCTTCAGAACAGACTAAAAAAGTTGAGGCGACAGTTGCGTGACCCATCCACTAATTCCTTATCTGTTCATTGTAGAATCACAGCTAGTAAACGGTCTAAACGGCCAATCCTACACAGACAGGCTGAATTGCTTTAATTTATTTCCTCTGTGTTACAGGCAGCAAAGAGGTGGTCCTATCCTCGTCTACAAGATAATACATGCCCTTGAGCATGGACTAAGCTTTGAGGACATGCTTCAGTGGCACCTTTCTTCCAATCTTCGTAGTCACTCGATGAAGTTACGAACAACAATGTCCAGGCTGAATCTTCGTTCTGAATTTTTCACGCAGAGGGTAGCATAGGAATAGAACGATCTCCCTTAGTTGGTCGTGGAGGCGACGTCTCTGCAGCTCTTCAAGAAACGACTGAATGGTTCTTTATGTCGCCTGTTTTTCCTCGACAGTTTAAATCTGAATTAAACACCCCACGACCCCGCAACATTTTTCTCTGAGACAATGCTATTCAAATGAATCAAGCACTGTGTTAATAGCGAATATTTTCATTGTTCATGAACGATTATTTCTAACGAGCTGACATGTAATCAATGGGGTTTTCAAAGGCTTGGCCTATTATCCTTACCAAATAAACTGAAATAAACCGAAATAACACACCCAGATCCTCAATAACCCCAGACACATTTATGGCGTGACCTTCAATACTGAGTTTAGGTTGGTGCTCGTCTCCAACCACCATGACTGAGTACTTATGCCAAGAAAGAGAAATGCGCCATGTGCGGTACTCTGGGCAAATGCCTGCAAGTCGTCCTTTAGGAGCACAAGCACGATGTCACGATCTGCCGGCTTATATCGATATGCAACTTTCCGATCATCAGCATACATGAAGGGCTTATCATTCTGAAATAAATCTGGTTCATCGTTAACAAAAAGGCAAAACAAAAGCGGGCCGAGAACACTACCCGTAATGACTCCACTCTTCACACATGTGGAGTTGGAGATAGCATCGAAAGTCTTAACTTGTTCTGTACGGGCGCCCAGGTAAGGAGATATAAAATTCAAACGTTCGCCACCTATTCCGAAAGAGGACAGTTTCAAGGGAAGAAGGATATGGTCAGCTCGATCAAAAGCCTTAGTGAAGTCGAAATAAACTAGGTAAGGTGCAAAACCATTGTACCTAGATTGGAGAACATGGTCAAAGAAAGAGATCTGACATGCGCGACAAGACCGGGCTTTAAGGAATTCATGCTGTGCAGCGCTCGGTAGGTTACTATCTGTTAAGTAACACACCATCAATGTCTCTTAGATCTTCGGAACTGCCGGGAGGGTGTTTATTGACCAAAAGTCATCGAATCACGTAGGTTGGCCATGCTTGGGAATGGGCAAAATGTGAGATTCCTTCCACAAAGTAGGATAAGTTTCACTTTGAAGAGCACGATTAAATATCTTGTATAGGAGGGATGGGAAAATTGCATTTGCATCGGCTTTTAGAATGCTTACTGGGACACCATTAGGTCCAGGGCTATGAGCTTGACGAAGACGCCTAATCGCAACACTCACATCCCACAGAGTGAAAGTTATTGTTTCTGGAACTGTCCCGGTCAATGCCTGGATGATCTGAAACGGAGTGGTTGAGTTCTTAATAAATGTTTTGTACAGGAGAGCGTTAAAACTACCAGCCGTTAAATGGGCATCATCTATAGGATTTCCAAGAGCGTCTCGGAGGGTGGGATGCTGCGTCTTTCTGTGAGTTCGTACTTTTTAGGAGAAAAGTTTTGAGAAATTTAACGAACAGTTTTCAGTTAATTGTACCTCATCGGCTAGCTGTTTTTCTTCGGACAATCACTTAGCCCGCTCAAAAATTTCACAAGTCAAGAGCAGAACGAAAACGTCGTTCTGAAGTTGGAATCGACGAGAAAGTCTGCGCAACTTGCGACGAAAGGGTAAGGGTAGGAAGACCGCATCCCCGACATTAATTATTTTCTTACGGGGGACAAAACGAGAAATAAGCGGATCCAGAATTTCGTACAGCTTAACAGTGCAAACATTTACATCCGAACTAAGGAAAAAAACAGTCCAATCTCAGGAATTAAGGTGTGTTAATGATTCGTTCGAGCGATCTGATCGGAACTCGCGGAAAAGGCTATACTTTGCGGACAACGTTTTTTCAGTCACGAGTTCTAACTTTGAAACAACTATGTCATGGTCTGAGCTCCCGAGATGGCCTATGGATGACAATGACGAAGGCATGCAGCCTCTACAGGAAATTTGGTTGAATATACTTGATTCTCGGATGGGAAAATCGACAATTTGAGTCCACATCACAACAAGCACAGCCTCAAGGAAGTCTTCGAACATTCTAGGACCGGAAGGCGGAAACCAGCGGACTTCAGGAAGATTAAAGTCACCCACAACCAATTGATACTTAAAGCTTAAGTCGGCCGCAGCATAAAACGCCTGTAAGAGTAAACGATCAAAATTGTCGTTGGCGTTTGGAGGGTGATAGACACAGCCAATGAGTAAGGACGATTTATTTTTAAGTGCAACCTGGATCCCGCAGCTGCCTTCTACCGCGGAAAAGTGCGGGAGGTCCAGCGGCAAAAATGTAAGTGTTTGCCTAACGTAGAGGCAACTGCCCCCACCACGGCTGTCTTGACGACCATTTCGAATGAAAGTATAGCCTAGAAGAGAGAGTTGGGATTCAGCTACGGAAGCTGATGCCCATGTCTCAGTTACTAAACAATATCTGAATAATGGACATACACAAGAATCTGAAGCAAATTTATCTTATTTAGCATGGATCTGGTATTTAGAACAGAAATTTTGAGGAGAAATGCTGTTTGTTTCTATGGGAGGTGGGCTGCGTCGTCCAGTGCTTGGCTGCCCACTGAACACACGGCCCGGATGCACCCATCCGGTTCTGCAGAAAAATTTTGCGGCATTAAAAAATTCTGACGCGAATAAAGAGGAGTAGAGCTGGGGAGGGGGGGGGAATGACGGGCAGGGAAATTGGTAACCATTGTTAGCTAGCTCATTCTCAGCTGGAAATCCACGGGCTGGTTACTGCAGCGTATTCCTGCCGGAACGAAACAAACGAGCGGATGAGTTAACTGGCCCAGTATGGATATTAGCATGAGGACTGCATTGGAAAAGCGGTCGTGGAGGAAAAATGATAGGAGGTGAGAAATTTACTGCTTCCATTGGAGCAAGAATTCTATTAAAAGGCGGGAATGTCGGCATATTTAGCCTAACCGCCTCGATATGAGGACTGAGGGTATCTAGAAACACGGTACGTTTTGGGTTAGGCGATTTTGTTAGGCGATTTTGAAGGAAAAGATTTCATAATTGAGCTCGATTCACCTGGTCTTCGAGTGGTTGAGTCGGCATTTGGATTCGCTTATGATATAGGCACATGCTTGGGCTTCATATTGGTTGCTGGGGAATCGGTAGAGGCGTTTTTATACCAGGCGTGTTGATACGTTTAAAGATCTCAGCATAAAAAGTAGACGAATTTTCCACGGAATTGACAATAGCGTTACGTGCAGAGGCCGCAGTTGATGATGAAGAAGACTTATTCAAACTGACAATAGGTGTCATTATGTTGGTGTTGGTTTTTGACAAGTTCCATTTGATCAGGCTTCGCTGCATTGGTGTTAGGTCCGGCGAAACTGAGTAGCGCCACTTACGGCAGAATTCTCTAGTTATCTCTCTCCTCGACAAAATAAAATCAACTTCCATCAAGGACAAAAGGGCAGTCAGTATCGGCACACTACGGCCGAGCGAGCGTAGTCGTTTAGCATGTGCGACACTGAAACTCAAACCACAACTTTGCAGTAACAAATGCGTTCCCTCTATAGCAGATAAGTGACTCGGAATGTTTCGCAGTACAAAATTATGCATGTGTTTTATTCTCCCCTCGGTTTAAGACCTTATTACTCCAATAACTCCAAACGCTTGTCCTATGACTTCTTCAGAAGTGCTACTTATGTAGCCATATATCAAATTATCGAGTATTTCGTCGGCTGATGTTCTGTTACGAATAGCAGAGGCGTTGCTTAGGACGATTAAGGGGTCGAGAGGTTTTATTTGGACTAGACAGATTATTGAGTAACCATATTCACAGAAGCCAACGAACATACGCTGGCACCTGCTAAGGCTCCTTTTAGTGCTCTTTTGGTCATTAGGACAACGGCGTCAAGTATGTAGCGGCGAACGATCAGGTACGGAATCGTGACCGCGTTGGTGGTCTCTACCGTATTTAATAAAACCTGTCGCAACGGGCGGGGCTACGATCCGCTATTCAATGTTTACTGGGGTTGAACTAACAACTGACAGAACATGGGATGGAGTCTTAGGCGCCGCAAGCCTGCAGTGCGGTTTGTCCGGCTGATGACATCTAACAAGCCGGAAATGCCCATTCCAGTCCCCCGTATCCTTGAGGATTCTGCTTTTAGCATTGGTCGCTGTGCGACTGCCTACGAAGTACTAGATAAAGCTTTGAAACAAAACAGAATAGGAAGGTCCCGTCACACGACAAGCGAGTGTCCCCTGTCATATATATATATATATATATATATATATGATGAGAAGGTGATATCAGTAGTCGCTGTGCGACTGCTTGCGAGGGTTTAAGTATGAGCCCCAAGGCACACCAGAACGAGCATGCTCTGTAACCTGATCGGTGAGCACCCATCTGTCATATATATATGAATTGGAAAACAGGCATCCCAAGAATCATAATTCGAAAGAAAACAGCTCTTTGGGAAATATTAAACAGGTTTTATTGTAAATTTTCGAACTTGGTTCCCCAAGTCGTCTTCAGACGTGAAGTAAGTGTGCAACACAGTTAACATTTAAACATGCCGAAAAATCGATTTTGCCNGGATCGAGTGAGATCCTAGCCACAACAGTGAGGGTCAAACGCCCACTTGACATGCTTATATACCTCACTTCATAAGGCCTATGACGTACTGATGATCGGTAACGACCGTGAAACAGCTGTCTGCGTCTGGCCTGTTGCACTCTTAGCGAGCTGCTCATGTATTATATGTGGTATGTGTCCTCTGACACAGCGTTCGTTGTCGCCAGTAGCAAGCTGGCGGGCGGACAGAATGGGATCGAGTGAGATCCTAGCCACAACAGTGAGGGTCAAACGCCCACTTGACATGCTTATATACCTCACTTCATAAGGCCTATGACGTACTGATGATCGGTAACGACCGTGAAACAGCTGTCTGCGTCTGGCCTGTTGCACTCTTAGCGAGCTGCTCATGTATTATATGTGGTATGTGTCCTCTGACACAGCGTTCGTTGTCGCCAGTAGCAAGCTGGCGGGCGGACAGAATGGGATCGAGTGAGATCCTAGCCACAACAGTGAGGGTCAAACGCCCACTTGACATGCATATATATATATATAGTGATGGCCCGACAACTAAACCGGTTTATGCATCTGCATTGCCCACAAGCCGGCGTCCTCCTTACGCGCAGCACTATCCCGGGCAAAGGATCCCATACCCAAAGAACAACAAAGTAACGTCATTTACCGCATCCCGTGCGCTAACTGCCGTTGCGTTTATATTGATCACACGGGTCGACAACTTGGGACTCGCATTAATGAACACAAGTTAGCTATCCGCCGACGCGACCCCTTATCCCTCGTGTTTGCCCACGCTCTTGATTGTAACCACCGTTTCAATTGGGACGGTGCCGAAGTGGTCGCCATGGCTAACACTAAACATGCACGGGAATTCCTCGAAGCTTGGCACTCCGGTGCAGATAGCATTAACCGCCATGTTGACCTTGACGTTCACTACGAGGGTCTCCGATCACGGTGGACTGACTGGCGCCCACCTTAAGAACAACAACAGCTAATGCGTGCCCGGACATGCATGATCTCGCCGACACGCCATTTCTACCACCCTGCCCTACTCCCCCTCCCTCCCCCAACACGGTGAGCCACAGCTTGGACCCACAACACCTATCCTCACCTCCCGCACCTATCACAACACAATGCACACCTCCCTCTCTCAAGGTCGTCTGCTTACCTCTCTGTCTGCGTCCTCAACCAGCAGTGTGACAATGCCACCTCCCACTTTTCACTTTGTCTGACGACGGGTTGGTGCAACCAGCTCGAAAATTTACGAGTAAAACTCTATTTCCGATGGACTTTCTTCTTTCATCATATCACCTCGGAATGCATACCACTTCAGTTATTCATATATATATATATACTTTTGAATATTTGAATACAATCTGCTCCATTAAATCACCTTTTCTTCATCTTCCTCGGGGGGTGATAAACACGGTAATGTGTCTGGACCTCGAATCTTTACGCATATATGCATATGTGTTTTTTGTTTATTTGAGAATTATAAGGCAACAGTATGAATAATAAGGCCCACCAAAACTCAGAACCATGCTTGCTAAAGCTTTCGGACTGTTTGAAACAAATTAGCGTCAAACGAAAATATCGGTGGCATTATTTATATGCTGGAGAGTGAAAGGCAATGAAAAGGATTAATGAGAGGGCCGAAGAATGTCCACCGGAAAGCGTGGAATCGGATGCTACAGGTGATAACTACAGCCTCATTGCGCGAGGCTGTCCGCCAATACACATTTCCAAAGCATTTATTGTCACTGTTGCTATCCAATTTCCTCTCTCCGAGGACGATAAATTGAGCAACCTTGGCTTTGCTCACGTACCAAAGAGTACGTAAATGACTTTTCAAGCTCTCTAGGTGAGCAGAGTATATTTTAAAATGTTTACACAACCCTTTCCATAATTCTATGCTTTGCTTTTATGAAGGTCTCTTCGATTCCATTTTATAAACAAATGATTAAATCTAAGTTTTTTCTGCCGCTATCTAATACAAACTTTTAAGGAGGCTAAATGAGTTGCGAAAGCAGGTTCGAATTATTCAGGACCAAGCTAACACTTCGTTCACCAACTGTCAAAGGACCTGAATTAGCTTGAGGGCCAAAAATTCTTTTGACTTGATGTAACTATTCTTCGAATTCGATTATACAGTCACATTGATCAAGCAGAACTATAGGCTAGCATTTTTTGCATATCTTTGCCATTTTAAACATTGCTACCATTATGTTGATTGTACCTCTCAGTCGTTTGACAGTAAGACTATTATTGTGTTTCCATTCTGATGTTGCCACGCGGTGTTATTTAGATATACGAGTTGCGAATAGAAACTTTTATGAGAAAGTGAAGGCTCTACGGAAAACTGAGTTGTACTCGTAAATTTTCAAGCCGGTGACACAGACCCGTCGCCAGACGAAATGAACAGAGGGGAAAGTGAAATCGGCAGACTAGGTCGGCTGACGCGATAGGACAGACAACAACAAACAGACAGCTGATATGTGAGAGGGGTGGGCACCTAGTTATGGTAGGCCGTGGGGCAGGGGGAGAGAAGGAAGAACCGTTAAGGCTCCCAGTTTCGGAGGTGGTGA
>CACRXP010000134.1:1201752-1220447 GCA_902702965.1 Spirometra erinaceieuropaei | reverse complement strand
TTCACCACCTCCGAAACTGGGAGCCTTAACGGTTCTTCCTTCTCTCCCCCTGCCCCACGGCCTACCATAACTAGGTGCCCACCCCTCTCACATATCAGCTGTCTGTTTGTCGTTGTCTTTCCTATCGCGTCAGCCGACCTAGTCTGCCGATATCACTCTCCCCTCTGTTCATTTCGTCTGACGACGGGTCGGTGTCACCGACTTGAAAATTTACGAGTACAACTCAGTTTTCCGTAGAGCATTCACTTTCTCATTATATCACATCGGAATGCACACCACATCAGTTATTCAACAGAAAGTTTTATGTCGTAAGCAAATTGAACTTGTCTTGTTCACGAAAAGACTTTGGTTTTTTTGGCACGCGGACCGGGGCGATTCTGTGGAAAATGCGCGGAAGCTTCACCTTTACACTAATAATGGTAACTCGTGTTCAATTCACTTTATACTGGGCGTATCTAAGTCGCCCATAATAGCAACATCGTCTAAATTGGCGATCTCCTACGTGCTGACTGGTGTACCATTTTGAACGTTTTGTTCGCTTTCCGTTCTTTGCTTCACAGTTACATCTTTGCGGATTATCGAATTCGTTTTCATTTACTTCGGCGACGAATCTGGAATTTGTCAGTTAACTTCCCTGCCTTCTGAGATTTAGTGAGGTTTTGCCGTTATAATCCGAGCGCTGCGTCGTCTTGTTGGCTTATTCAGTCTTATTTATTATTTGACACCCTTAAGATGCCCATTCGCAATCATTACACTGCTGGACAACTAAATCTGCGCCCCTGATTTAATACCTGGAGGCAAACCTGTTACTGTATTTTCAGTCCACTGCGTTGGGAGATGAGTTATGGCCATTAGTAAACAATAAGTTTAACTAGAGAACTTTAGGCAAGGTTATGCACGAAATTGCCGATACTGTGCTGCTACCGCCATTTTTATTACCGGATGGCTGTGAAAATAGACCTTCTGTGCTATATTCGTAGCAAATAGACAGGGTTGTTTTCACAACTGTTGATTTTCGATTATGGTTTCAGTACTGCTTTGTTACAACCTGTATGTTCGACCGAGCAATATTCATGCTAACGCGTTCTTGTGAGATGTTCTGATGTTTGTTTAGTGGATAAAAGTGACTTGGTTGATGTTTGGTGTCCAGTGCAATCATTACATGAGATGTTTGCTAAGACTCTTTTCGGTGGACTACCTTTTTCGAATTGGAGGGATGCAAATTGCCACCTTATCCTTAAAATTAAAAGTTTAATCTAGTTGGTCCTTAAAATATAAGTGCTCACAAAGATAATTTCATTGAACGGATTGTTTCCAATTCAGTCAAAACTCAAAGGACTACTTATTGTTGGCAGCCGATTGTATCATCCATTTTACTTCTAATCCGATAGTGGAGTGCCCTAGTTTAACCGCGTAAACTGACCTTGACATCAAACATCTATTGTCTCGTTTTCTTCATTGCATCATCCACGGATGCCCACCTTTGATTTCGCCTAAATGATCCATAAAGTACCCACTATAACTGCGAGGACATAAGAAAAACGAAAAACTTGGAGAGGTTGGGATAATCCATCTGATAAAAATAGCTATTGTTTGATGCATTCACTCATTTAGAAAATATTCACTGCGACACTACTAACAAAGTTGGATAACTAGCTTTTGTCATCACTAGGGAACTGGACGTCAAAATACCTCAACCGTTGACGGAAGGTTTTTTGCAGTCAAACTTTTGGCGCCCAAATTTCTGTTTCCATTCCTCGCAGTGATTTTGTTGTGCTTCATCTACCGCCCTTTAAACTTTGCCACCGCTTTACTACTTTCACACATAATTGTCTTGTTTACGAGCAGCCCTAAATTCACAACCATATTATAAAGCCCTTGCCCTTTGGGTTATAGATAAGCCCATTCAAAATAAAATTTTGTTTTCTATTCTGCACCATCCACCCATGCTTCGTTTCATCTGGCGTCGCATTTAAGCTCAAGCTTACGTGCCTTAAATTTTAATTGCGTTGGTTAACTCACCTAGGCCTCTATCAGGAGAAATGGTTCAACAAATTGCAATGCAAACTAGTATCCGCTTAGAAACCATAAAATATTTGAACTGTAGGCGTGGGTAACTGCACGCGCCTTCTTACTTAGAATGCATTTTTAAAGTTGTGTTTGGCACGGTCTGTGGCCATTTTTTACTGTCTACAGATGGAAGGATGTTTCCAATAGTCCAGCATTATTCGAAGTTATTAGTAACGACAGTTTTATTGTTAATCGCTCATTGGGGACTAAAATCCAAGATGAACTCTAACTTCTGTGGCTGCGGGATGAAAACTGAATGATGGAATGCAGAAAAAGATTAACTTAAATCAGAGACAATTACTGGCATTTTGTAGGTGATATATAAATATATTACGAAAATCCACAAGTTTGCATATTGAGCTTTGGAACGATTTGGTTGGCTGCAGTTATAAAGTTATGTATAAAAATTTGAAAATGCGAAGGTTGAATTATAGCTTGGCTTGCTGGTTGTCACGAACGTAGACATCGCTGCTAGACAAGGTCAACGATAAGACAACTGCGAAGTAGATCACTTTTCTGGCAAATGTTTATGCAACGAAACTGTTAAAAGATTCAGAAGATAGATTTTTATGCAAAATTTCAGCTTCTTCATCAAAAAGCGTATTATGGAGGTGGCATCAAACGGTGGTCTCATTCTGATCGACAACGGATAGGTCATTATTTCAAAGGAGATAGAAAAGCATGAGCGATTCTATAACTATGCTGGTTGATGAAAGATGGTTGATGAAAGTAAGTCGGAGTAAGATGAAGATTAGAGCTACCACAAAAACCGAATAAACCCCCCGTGGACGCCTACGTGATCCATTTTGGCCTCAGACAAGTAGTAAATCAGGACATTTGACCTATAGATATAATTAATGGCCCGTTACTCTTGATGCCCATTATGCAAGGGGGCCTCACGATCTATTACATCATGAAGCTCTGGAAGTTTATTTCAAGGCCACGTGTAATATAGGATTATCGTACGCACTGGATGAGAACTATCGAGAAGACTGTGGATTTGCATTTGTTAATAGTCATGGGCTGATGACAGTGGCAAGTATTTTCTGCGAATTAGTGGAAAGAATAAAAAGCAAACTATCATACGGTTCTATAAGGAAAAAATCTTTTAGAGTGCTCAGTATGGGCTTCAGCCGGTTCTGGTTTTGGAAATGTGATCTATTCGATGGCTCAAGGGCGCACGACGCAAGACGTGATGTGCTTCACATCTACATGAAAAAGGTCTTTGATAGTGCTCTCTATACTAAGGAAAGCCAAGTACACTTCAGTTCACTAGCACGGATAGAGGACTTCCTGACAGGCCTACTGCAGTCCGTGTGCATCGGAGCGGAGCAGCAAACACCAATGTCTATCCTTAGAAGATGTCCTCGTGACTCAATCCCAGAGAATATATTATTTGTGTCTGATTACCCGACATAAGGGGATTTTAAAGGAGATATTTGCGGGCGATTTGAAAATGAAACGAGTGTGGAAAATATTTGCGCTAAGTGAACCCTCACTGAGATGCCTGAACTGTTTCTGCGAACTGCCAAATGAATCAATTCACTAGTTTAACTTTGAGAGGTATGCAAATCTCTAGATACAAACAGAAGAGGTAAACACGATTCCAGGCACTAGCGCGTTTTTGATGGAACAATATTAGAGAATGCCTATAAATTTTATCCCTGTTCTGGAACACCAACCTCCAATGAACTGAATACCTTCCCCCTAAATAATTCCAGATACGAATAAAACGATTATGGTTAGCCTGCAGGAGGTGTTCTTATTGCAAACTCAGTCCATACTGCAGGTTTGCTTGGACTAAGCAGTAAATTGGCATCAAAAACATAAAGTTCTGTTCTTTAGGAAAACAGGATCTAGGGGCCACCGTGGTGTCAGTTTAAGTCTGTTTATTAAGGGAATGAGGCTTTCGCCCTTGAGCACCCTATTCATGTCGATAAACAGAAATAAAGTCATCAATTACATCAGCAAATGCGAAACGTTAAGAAGTTAGCGGTAACTGTGAGCCAGGCGCAAACTGCCGCCGCTAAAACAATCATGATTGTATGTACAGTATGTTCTCAACAAGTGAGCGTCTAGTCTGCACTTAAAGGATTTAACACTTTCGGAAAGAACGACGGCATCAGGGAGTCCATTCCATGCCCCGATGACCCTGTGTGAGAAGGCGTTCCGTCGGACGTCCGAATGAGCCCGCTTCCTTTGCAGTTTGAACGGATGACCACGCAGACGGTCAGTCCGGGCCAATTCAAAGAAGTCATCAAAATCTAGGGCACACTCACGGATTCTGACAATCCTGTAGGTTTGAATGAGATCGCCGCGCAGTTGCCTGTAATTTAGAGGAAACAGATTTAGTTCAGTCAGCCTGGTTTCGTAAGGCAAATGATGAAGATTCTTGACCATCTTCGTAGCCATCGCCTGTACTCTTTCCAGTCGTTGATAATCTTTCTTTAACCACGGTCGCCAGGCCTGGACTGCATACTCTAAGTGAGACCGGACGAATGCCCCATAGGTTTTTCCGAACAGCTCCTTGTCGATCTGCACAAATCCTCGCCTCAGCGCAAATAACACCCTTATCGCACTTTTGGCTGCCCTTTGACACTGTGAAGATGGTTTCAGCGAGGAGGTCATTAGAACTCCCAGGTCTTTCTGTTCCACAACATTTGAAAGGGACTGACCACCAAGGACATATTGAAAGGAATCGTCCTCCTTACTGGTCTGTCTGGTGCGGAGTCTCAGGACCACACATTTGTCCACATTAAAATTGAGGAGCCAGCGAGCTGACCAACTGTTTAGGCGGTTGAGACTGTCTTGAAGCGCGTACCTGTCTGCATCAGATCTGATGGGTCTCCACAGCTTAACATCGTCAGCAAACATGATGGCGCTGCATCCCAGGTCGTCGACGCAGTCGTTAATGGAAACCAGGAATAGCAACGGCCATAAGACGGAGCCCTGGGGTACACCACTTAAAACGGGAGTCGGAGTTGACCTTGAGGCCTCAACGCACACGGTTTGCGATCTCCCGGTAAGAAAATCTGTTATCCATGTCAGCAGCCTTCCTCTTATCCCAATTTCAGAAAGTTTGTAGATAAGGCGTTTGTGTGGGACGTTGTCGAACGCCTTCTTAAAGTCTGTGTATATGACATCAACCCTCCCATCCTCATCCAGTGCGCGAGTCCACTGCTCCGTCGAGAGCAATAAACTGGAAAGACACGAGCGGTTCTGTCTAAAGCCGTGCTGCAGGTCTGAGATTAAATGGCCCTGCTCCAGGAACTTCATAGTTGCTTTCTTAACTATGGCCTCCATTATTTTACAGCAGATGCAGGTTAGACTAACAGGCCGGTAATTGTTAGCATTAGTGCGAGCCCCGCCCTTGTATATCGGAAAGATATTTGCTGTCTTCCATTCCGATGGCAACCTCCCTAATTCGAATGACGAGCGGCAGATGTGCGCCAGTGGTTTGGAAAGTTCATTCGCCAGTTCCTTCAAGAATTTGGCCGGTATATTGTCCGGACCCGAGGACTTTGCTTCTTTGAGATTTTTCAGCTCCCTTTCCACGGCAGCTGCGGGGAAGAGTATGGAGTCAAGCACGGGACCAACAGTCTCAAGAGCATTGGCGGTACTGCGACAGCGAAACTCAGTTTCTCTAGTAAAAACGGAGGCAAAATACTGTCCTAAGTGTTCGGCTTTCTCGTTGTTCTCAATGATCTCAATGTCATCTCTGAATCCTTCCTTCCAAATTGACGACATGACCGAGAAGACAACTGAAATACTGCTTGTGATGAAAGGCTCATTTGCTGATAAAAAGAGGGGCCGCTCAAAAAAAGCATACTAGACGCTTGTAGGTTTGCACCGAAAACGAGAAACACAGACAAAGTAAGCCGGCCGAAAAATACTTTAAATAGCCAGAAGACGTTTAAAAAGGGCGAGAAAGGCTGCGAAAAGCCTCACTTTCTTAGAAAACAAACCCAACTGGTTGAACCACATTGTCGCCTTGGAAGACGTACATGTCCACAGAAGCAAATGGAAAGTGGATGACAACCCACAGTTTAAAGATTGATTCAAGACAAATGCAATAAATAATGCGTAGGAGAACCTCCTCACATTCCGCGGAGACTTTGCGCACATCGATGTGCGTTGGTGTTCTTTGCCATGACCAGCTGTTCGGAGATTGAAATGACCTCACTAAAAAGTAGCTGTGAAACACATAACAAGGACATTCGAAAACAAACTGGACGGCAAAGCATCCGAGGGTCCTGTTTTAAGTGGTAGGGACAAGTCGCTTTGCGTAATCAGCGACTAAAGCACACACATCACTAAAGTGGATATGTATTATTACCGAGAAGTCGCGACATATTAAGGGTGCTGGTTGGCATTTCCTCCACTTTAATGAATTAACGCACATAAAAGTGATGACGTAAATTTAGTTATTAACTACTTTGCGTTGAGGTTAAAGCCAGCATGCACTGTCAACGGCTTCACGACCATTAAATATAAGATATGGTTCACAGTGCCCTAAAATACATCGTCATTTACCCGAAATCCTTCTTAATAAAAGCAAAACGAAGACGTCAAAAATAGTCTTAAGCTCAGTCCAAAGGCGTTGGTCTCGAAAAAAAATTTACTCAAGGAAGTTGACAGCTCGGGACCAGGGATCGTCGACCACCGAAAATGAAGTTATATAACATTCAAGGCATTTATTTGTTGTAAAAATTCCAAGGCTTTTAGATTGCTGCGACAACTTGACATACTTTGTATCCGTTATGCGTGCGCTGACGTTCATATGGAGTATTTAAAAACGCGAAGATTGTTTATTATATCTAACCACATCTGCTGCCCTTAGTTGGCATTTTTATTCTCTCCTTGTTTGCTGGCACTGTTGTGTTTCTGTACAACAGAGAAATTTTGAATTATTTCTATTTATCTAGTTTTGTGGTCTAGGTATTTATGTATTCAAAGGGTTACAGGCCGAGCTATTAATGTCGCAAACAGTTGCATAGTTACGGTTGGTATAACATTGCAAACGTTTGGAGTGTGTTACAGTCAAAGTATGCAAAATAATTAAGTACGATTATTGCTGTTCACTGAGAATCAATGCAAAAAGAAAAATCACAAAGTGCTTAAAAGAGTTAGCTATAAGGTATCTTATTGTCAAACACGATTTTATAAAAAAATATGAGACCAAGCTTTCCATTAAAATCAAAAATGGGGTTGGCCGCAAGCATCTCAGTTAGTAGCGAATCCAATGGTCGGACCACTCGCTAGCCAGCGAAATATTTTGGACGTTTGGACGTGTTCGTTCCCTTGTGACCTTTTGCGGATCACCGCACAGGCAAGTTATGCATACCAACTCAAAACTCCCCCCAGTCTCACTGAGAATACTTGACCTCGGATAATCCGGAGTGGCCATAGCGGGCTTCATCTTGACAACATACAAAGTCAGGAGAACAAATCGGGTTTTTAAGCTTGTCTCGCTAAGATAAATGCTTACGATCATGGACAACCTACGTTGACGTGCATTGCATCAGTTCGAGGATGCCCACAGCTTTTTTCACCAATGACGCCCAGGACGGCATTCGGGGATCCCTGCTTTGGCCACCTGAGGACGGTTAAGACGGTTTTTCAGAGTTAAGGAGGAAATATTTTTAACACAAATCCAACCCACTGAACTGAATTAGTTCTCTCAGGACCACCTTCGTACAATTTTCTAACGACATCAATTTCGTCAAGATCTTTGTGCGTTTCCACACCCATAATTGTGTAGACGTCAATAGAACCCTGCTGCCATAGAGAAACCTAACGACCGGTGCTACGGCGTCAGATTACACATATGTGCATATTAAATCTCAGGAGTCGCCTATTTGACCAAAAATGTAGTCTGCCGATAATACATTGCAACTTTCTGGCGATATCAGAACAGATGTCTTCGGCTTATGTGCTTACATTGTTAACAAACACAGGATTTTCTCAATTAAATCGCATAAAGACACGAGATATTTCAGTGCTATGGGAATTTCGAAACGTTTCATCAAATTTTACAGGTTTTCAAATATACAGGATCTTTAATTGACCCATAATCACGCGCGCCTTATTTGACATGTTTTTAGGCCGGCTGTCGTCGCGAATGGTCGGCACGAAGTCATCCGGATAAATGATAATGAAGACATCGGAAATGCAACAAAATGATGATTTCGGTATAGAAGTTTTGAAAAAGACTACACAAAATGAACAGAACCTCACCGTAGAAACTCGCGGTTCCGACCTGCCAACGCCTTCTCCAGTGCCAACTCGACCGACTATTTGTGGATATCACTTAAAAGAAGTATTCGCATACGTCGCCTACGATTATAAGCCAAAGAGTGATGACGAACTTTCGTTAGTTCGTGGTGATATAATTAGGGTAAGGCTGCTTTTGTCTTTCTTCATTAAAGTGACACAAACACAATTTTCCATCGAAAAATTAAAGCTCGCACTTTTTTATTATTATTGCAAACTGCACCTGGTAATGTACAATCAACTTCATATTAACATAACTAATCGTTTCACTCAACTTTTTAACATTTTTAGTGTTTCACTGCGGAAGATATGTGAGATGGTGTGTGTTAAGTGCTCTCCTTTACCGTATCAACGATTGTTTTGGCTTGATCCTTAGCATCACCTTGAAAATGTGTATATGGACTCAGTGCTACCCGATTTAGTGTATTTCACGTACCATTTCGGGCTTTTGTCCTGCTTATATGCCCGTCTCGTTCGATGCCTTCAAAAGGTAGCTGCTTAACACCCTTAAGTGCTTGGTTGAGATTAATTCTCTCTTGAAAACTCGTATAATTTCGATTCGGGTACTACTTTGGACTATCCACTCTGATCTGTGACCGAGAATTGTTCTTAAGCCTACACGAATTATCCTTATATACAACAGAAATGAAGCCCATTAACACCTTTGCTGATCTTTTTAAACTAATACGGCTAGCTGATCTGCCTTCCCAGATAGATGATACTGCTACCGCACTCGAATTCAGAGCAGTTTCAGTCGATCAGCACTAAGCATTACGTAATCCTTTGCCTATACTGCTATTCAAACAAAGTGGTGTTTTTTTCATGAAACGCCTTTCAAAGAAACACATGTGCTTCTTCAGGTGCTTTCTATAGATGCACAGGATTCGCATAGTGAAGGTTGGTACGTTGGTCAGGATGCAGACGGTCATATTGGCGTCTTCCCTGCAAATTACGTGACCCTGCAGAGTGCAGCACCGAGTGCTACAGGTTTTGAAAACAGCACTCCATCGCCGTCCAACCAGACGCCTCCACCGCAACCACTAAAGTTAGACGAAAATACCAGTCAAATGCGCTACTCTCTAAACATGTCAGCTGATTCTGACACACGGAAATCCTCAGAGCCTACTTCGTCGCTTTCTCTCGTTGATGAACACGTGACCTCTACCTTAGACCAACATGAGCCAACTGGTCTAAGATGCAGTGACAGCTGCAAGTCACGGACACTTCCTCCCGGCATTATGCTATGCGCGGATGAAGCCGCTGATAGAGACGCCGTCAAGTCCTCGCTGACGCTGCCGGGTGTTCGAATGCGCGAGAAACAACACATGACCATCTATCCGGATATGGGAACCTCTAATCTTCGCGTCATACATCATTCCGAGATAAAGGGAGCAGACGTACGTCCTTAAAATAATTCATCTCGTGGTCATTTATCCAAACTCATCGGTATATTCATTCACTTTTTAGTCGATCCTTTTAAGTCAATCTGTCGGACTATTTTGTACGAATGGCCTTAACTGACTGATTGTCCGATTGAGATCCAGTTTATTTAACCCTGGAATACTGGACTTAACATTTCTCTGCTTATATGTTGATCCTTACAATAATTCTCGGACTGCCCCGTACCACGTCAGAAATTTCTTACAAAACTTTGGTACCCGATGAGGTTGCTGATAATTTATTCGATCATCACGTGCTCTCGGTGTGTCCTATAGATAGGCAACCCTGTTACAACAACTGACGGACCATACTTACCCTGCTCAGACAAGTTGTGGGAAAAAAGCGAAGTGCTATATCCGGATGCCGACCGTGGTATGCTAAGAGATTAACTCGTTCGTTCTTTTTAAGAAAACCGTGCGAGTAAACACATCACTAAGTTCTGCACGATGACGATTATTTTTACGATTTCCCGAAGTATTCTTTTTGACAAACCTTACTCCTTTATTTATTTTTTTGCCTGCCTATGGTGAGTGTCCCAATATTCGACTTTTGAGCCGTACTCGTCCAGTGGGTGGGGACGGCCTGTCAGGTTATCCTAACCTTTTGGTAGAGAATCAGATACTCTGACTAACCAGGATGCTTTAGTAGTTAATATCGCCATTTCTAAGACCTTCTGGATACAGTTGGCACCCTCGCCACGGCATAACAGGGCGCACCAACTCATCCCATTTGGCGAATGCTACGTTAGCAAGGCCGGCTAGTCACAGGTGCCGACAAGTTGACTTATATCGTTTCCACCTCTGAAAGTTGCAGACGCCCTCGTGAGCTTACTGTTTGCGCTCTGTCCTGGCTGACTGGTACCTGCTGCCGTTTAACAAGCATTACACAGTCTGGCACGACCGTGATTCAGTCCACTATACGGAATATGCGTCTCCCATCAGTGTACTCTGCATCTCCTTAGCGGGACAGGACTCTGAGGTTGCATTAGTCAGGGTACATACACTATTATACGCATAATTTCATTGCCCATGCGATGACAGTCTATAAGCGCGGAGAGTATAAGGGGTAGGACTACTGTATCAATCATCCTTCATACATTTGGCGTCCGAGCTCTCTGTGAATGATTACATGTAAAGTGTATGGTTGCCTTCTCAAATCCCACTTGTCATCGCGCGTATATGCTATTTGTATGTAACTCTGAGCCCAACTAACTAAGGAGAGGCAAAGACCGCATGGAGACGAGCAAAGTTGCAAGTCTGACACATTTGGTAGTCTAAGTGACGAAGCTCCAGTCTTGAATGCCTTTGCGCCGTGACCAAATATTATTTTGTCCTTGATTTCAGACCTTTTTCCACCTAGTTTTTTAAAATGTGTTTAAATTTTCAAAGTATTGTCTATCTATCAGACGACCTTGCCCTTGGTCCCTTTCGTCCAGTGCGGCGACACCAGTCGTGGCCTTTGTTTCTGTTACTGCCTCTTTCGAGTCAGAAGTCCAGTTTTTTTTGCTGAATACGTCGGACGTTTGAGGTGTCGCATTTTCTTTTTTCATACCGAACAAAAGGAAACATCCCAGATATTACAGTGCACAAATGACATAGTAAGGCCTGTTTTCCACGAAAGTTGCTTAAAGAATAACTGGATGATATTACATATCAGCTAGGGTTATGTGGATTTAGGCATCGCGTATTGCACCATAAGATGACGGGAGGTAAAGCGTTTCCATCATTTTTAATGGTTTATCAAGCTCCCATTGCAGGATTGCTTCCAGCGTCTCGTTAATAAATCCTGGTTCATAGCCCTGCTATCGCCTTAAACCGGTTTATGAACTCCCCTTTCCCGATAGGGGCTGTATAGTTTGGACGCACCAGTTTTAATGTCTACTAAGCCTTGTAGTGTATAATTAGAATAATTTGTGAATTTTTCCTTATTTTTACTATTGCAACAGTGTTTATGTCCGATGTGCCGTTCACCATGCATCAGGCAGATGTCTCTCCAAGTAGTAGTCATACCTTGCAATCGGCTAGTTTCACCGAGGCTAAACTGGCCGACGCACCACCGGTGCAAATCGTAGACTAGAGGGACTCTCACTGGGCGCGATTTAACTGTCTCCCTCTGGAGTGTCGCTTGACCACCTTCAGAATGTCTCGATCCCTTGCGAGACTCGGAGAACACGGCATCCTGGGCATTGTGGCCTCTATCTCTGCGTGGCACCTAACTTGCCTGCTAGAGTCGACGAGTGACGGGGGCAGAGTTTACCGGTTTTGTCCCCATTCCGGACGGTTAGTCGTTTATTTTATATCCTATCGAATTTACGAATCTGGATAACTGTGCGCAAGTACTATGGCATCAACGCTTGCGGCTGGTAGAGCACACGGAGCACACACGCTGGCTGCCAGGCGTGCCCACAGACGGCGGATAAGGCAACAGCCTTCAGTGAAGGTTACCTGCAAAATAAGCAAACTCTTAGGTGTGGTGAATAAGAAGCCGCGGACCAGCGGTGACAGTGCTATCAGAGTGCGGAAGGGTAAGGTCTGACAGGCCAAATGTCGTATAGAATGACGCAAAGCCCGGTGACGGCACTGTGGTATTGGGACCGTGAACCGCCATTAAGTAAATCTGCCTCCAGAGCGTTGGAGGAGACACCCTCGGGCGACTGTTGGGGACCCACCTATGCTCAAAATCCCCCAAAACTCATGAAAATGTCCGACTCCAGCATTACGATCCGTATCACAGCGTCCGTGGGGACCAAAGCGCACCTCAACCTTGGCCCAATGGTGCGGAGGAGTAGTATTCGAGCTGGACTACTCAGTCGGGAACGAACTCTTGCTATTAGATGCTGGAATGTGCGGACGTTTCCGGGCCCTGGTTCCCGAAGTTTGATGTCTCATAATCTTCATTAGTATAACGTGGATGTCTACGGCCCGCCTGAAGTCCTAATCCCCGACTCAGGTGCGAAGACAATAACGATCCAGGGGTCCATCCCCACTTCACGCTATGCCATAGCGGACCATGCGAAAAGACGGCCAAGGTCAATCGCTGGCATGCACTCTTCGAGCATTTTCTAAACTTCGATGAGTATTCAATCACACCTTCGCTCTCCTCTGCAGCGGAGTTTTATCCCTCTCCGGCCTATACAATGTGTGTCCTCCCTTCTGAGGGAAAAGTTGGAGATGCAATACAGAGGCTGCACAATAGCCAGGCGCCCGGAAAGGATGGTATTCCGGTTGAAATTTACAAGACTTCTGTGCTCTGGCTCTATGAGTTGATTGAGTAAACGTGCAGAGACGCGGTACTCCCTAGTGATTGGGGCTCGGGCATCCGTGTACCTGTCTTTGAGGAGGGCGGTAAGATAAATTGCGAGAACTAACGCGAAATAAGCTTCATCGATGTTGCTGCAAAAGTCTTCACTGTTGTCCTTCTCAGATGATTCCAGTCTGTGCTTGATTCTAGGGCGAGTCTCAACCAAGCCGGATTCTTAGCTGGGCATGAATCCGTGGATAAGACATTCATTTTGGAATTCCGTCATGGCTGCAGCGACTGACGGCCGTCTGCTTCGCATATAATGTCTTTTTTGGCAGAAGAATTGCTTACCCACAGCGCGGCCTTCTAGCTAATATTGTCGGAGGCTTCTATAAAGTCAAAGACCTCGAGCGCCAGCTTGGTCCGATGGTCAGGTTTGTCATTAAGGTGCCCTTCTGCTGGGAGGTTATGTTTAAAACGATGTAAGTGAATATTGCGAAATCCAACATGCCATGAAAGTTGATAGCACTTCCTGAACAGAGATATGTAACTTACCATCCAACGGCACCGCCTACTTATGAAGGATCTCCGTTTGTGTCCCTCCGCCCAGTATTTCAGGACATTTGCACTTACGTTCAGGCAACGGGCGCACTCGAGCGGGGGTTTCACTTTTCCGAATTCCGTCAAGTGTCAAGATTCTTTTTTTCCATGAAGCCTGCCTAGACCCAGCTAGTTGTTTTCAACGAAAAATGTTTCAGGGACAACTGTCGTTCGCGCCGAAACTGTCGAAGGTGCCGCACGGAGTCCCATGATGCTGATGGGACCGATAGAATGACTGGGGTATTTACCTACGGATCACACTTTCATTGATACGCACACAATCGCTGCTGCCTTATGCATTTCGTTGCAGTTTAAGGTAAACCTGACACAACATGCTCGGAAGGATGTTTATTAGGCGTGTGCCTTAGTTCGCATTCAGTGTTCCGGACCTGTGAATCCTTAAAATCTTCGCCTGAGCTTCCACGTTGCGTTATCAAAGGTTCGTTTCGTAGGAGAATTGCGTCCTCGCCTCCTTATCATTCCACAAGGCCGCTAAATCTCATATGCCGATAATTCTGCCCAATACCAGTTACTCAGTAAAAAACTTGTATGTTCATTTCTCATCTCGTTACCTGGCCCATCACGCCACTTATGGTGGACACCTACGACGCCCTGACTTGAACGGCCCAGTTCGTGATGCGCCGAAAACCTCTCGGTACTACGAGGGAAGGTGGTTCTTCGACACGCGGCCCACCTGCAGCCCAAGTCTAACTAAACTGATCAAGCTGACCAGTTTAAAGCTAGGCAAAACGTTAGAGACAGGTATAATCAGCCACAACACCGATAATTTGATCAACCTGAGCGATGACGTCAATCGCGCGACCCAGGGAATGGGTGCAACCATAAGACCACGGGTAGTTCAGTCCTATTGTGGGACTCTTGTTACAGTAGGCGCAAAGCCTCACAGTCTTTAAATGTGTTGTCTCCTAGAAAAGATCAATTAACTGTAGCTGTTGTGTTGGCAAGCATGCAGTGTAGTACCTGCACGTACGACCGTCGTTGCGGACGATGCCCACCATATACCCCACAACAGAGTGAGAGCAGGGCTGGTGACTTGCGCGTGAATTAGTCTATAGAGGTAGTAGACTTGCGCCTCATCTACCACACTCTTCTCCTTCCCCACGTCTGGGTCCGGAGTCAACACAGAGCCATTGAAGACGGGAAGCGGCAGAGGGCGCAAGTGAATGGCACGGCGGAAAGCCGCACTTTGGCGTACTACCATACCCCCTGGTCCACGACAAATACTTGACCAGGATTTTCAGTAACAACGACAATGCGGGAGGGGGGGGGGAGAGGCGACAGAAGCCCCAATGGTCGCGGTGTGAGTCGGCAACTGGGCCTGCCACCGTACTCCTAATACTGGCATTTGTTATGGGTGCGCATTCCCAGCAACGTCTGTCGGACTCCGGTCTTCCCCCCCTGTGTTGACCCAGCACAGGTGGCCCGTTTTAGGGGGCAACCCCGTGCGTACACACCATGCTTCCTACACCATGACACGCTAGATAACATCTTCCCGGCCACCTTTATATACAGTACGTGACCTATTTCATGAAATATTGACTGAAATTCTGAAATGCGTTTTCGATCAGGAAGGATTACTTGGTCGCAGTTGTGATCCTGATTATCTTAAGACATATTCTTATAACATTTTGGACTCGGCAGGATGTCGGCTTTTAAATGCACCTCTTTCCAATCTCCTGTAGAAAGCATGCTCGGTAAAAAATGACTACTTAAGTAGCATGTATTTTTCCCATTGATTTTCGATGGTCTTGGAAAATCAAATATATTTTATAGAAACCGCAAACAAAAATATGCCTTATTTTAGTCACTCAATAGAGAATCACGTCTTCTTTATATTTTATAGTTAGGGAGGACTATAATTAGGTTTTAAAAAAGTTTTCTAATTGTCGAAAAATTTGGAGCCTGATCATTCGTTGCACTAGCGCTTAGTGATTACACTCTACAAGGTGCAGGCGTTCCGCGTAAAGAAAATCACATATTTTTCTATGCCATTAAAGAGATATCATACAGGGTTCATAAAATTTTGCAATGGATGCGGATCATGTTGTACATTCCATGAGGAGCAGTGGTAAACGGCCAGGTACGATGTTATGTGAATGGACATATCGCGGTCTTAAAAAGTCTCATAATTAGAAACTTTTTTAAAACCTAATTATAATTCTTCCTTAAGTATAAAATATGAAGAAGACGTAATTCTCTATTGATTGACTAAAAGAAAGCACATTTTTGTTTGTTGTTTCTATAAAATATATTTGAATTTGCAAGACCATCGAGAATCAATGTGAAAAATGCATGCTACTTAAGTAGTCATTTTTACCGAGTACGCCTTCTATAAGAGATTGAAAAGAAGTGAATTTAAAAGCCGACATCCTGCCGAGTCCAAAATGTTATAACAGCATGCCTTAAGATAATCAGTATCACAACCGCGACCAAGTAATCCTTCCTAATCGAAAACGCATTTCAGAATTTCAGCCAACATTTCATGAGATAGGTCACGCACTGCACCTCGCGTGCGCAAAAAAGACCCTGTAAGTAGCTCACATTGTTTTACTATATTTTCACCAAGAAAGACTAGCACATCAGTTTTTTGCATGCGTTTGAATGAGCATAGTCTGCTTGGGATGGAAGTATAGAGCGTTCTGGACATAAACGGTTAAATATCTCCTGTAAAATTTTTTGCCCCATCTGCTTAGCTTCTTATGCAGATATTTTTCACTTCTCCTCATTGCCGAAATTCCTGATATCTACCTGCGATGATGAGTATGCGTCCTTAAGATGTTTTTGGAGGCATGCGTATGCAGGACGTTTCGTAGATCCAAACTTCATGAAAACGTCTCTACATCCTGAACTCTTTTCAGGACTTACTTTCGTACAAAGGGGCTAGAAAAACGGCGCCTTCGTCATTCCTTTCTAGACAAGAGTAGATGGCTTTAAATGAAGTTTTTATGCCGTGCACTGTAAGGGAATTGGAATTCAGCACGCAGCGATATGTGAAATGTGTTTGCGATTACTGCTGCAATTTGGAGGTACTCGAGTTGACTGCGTCTAGATCGACGTGGCGGTTGATGCTGGGGGTGCCAGAATGCCAAGCTTCGAGGAATTCTTGCGCCTGTCTGGTGTTAGCCCTTGCGATCACTTCAGTACCATCCCAGTTGAAGCGGTGGTCATGTTCAAGGGCGTGCGCAGATGGCGGAGGGCTAACTTGTGTTCGTTAATTCGAGTCCCAAGACATCGGCCTGTGTGGCCAATATAAACACAAGGGCAGTTGGCGTACGGTATGTGGTAGATGACGTTAGTTAGTTGCTCTTTGGGCAGTGGGTCCTTTACTCGGCATAATGCCTCGCGTAGGGAAGATGCGGGCTTATGGGCAATGGAGATGCCCAAGCGTTTTAATTGTCGGGAGAGTGCTTCAGAAATTCCCTGAATGTGCGGCAGTGAATAAAATTTCTGTGACACTCTATCTCCATTAGACTCAGGGTTTGATATTCGTCTCTGGCATCTGAGATAGTTCTTTACAAAACTGGCAGGATATCCGTTGGACTGCAATAGCCGATGTAAGTAGGCAAATTCTTTCTTAAGTAAGTCATCACTGTTGCAGATGCGATAGGCCCGATGGAAAAGAGTGCGGAGACAGCTTCGTTTACGGGCCGTCGGATGATTGCTCCCATAGTTAAGTATGATTTTGGCACTAGAGTCCCTTCGGTGGACGCTTGTTACTAGTTTGCCATCACTAAGTCTTTGTTTACTCACATCTAAGAACGGGAGGGTATCTCCTGTTGCTTCTTCGCGAGTAAACTGTATAGCCTGGAAGACGCTATTTAAGTTCTGGTGCAATCGTTCAACTTCGCTGGTCTTTATGATGACAAATGTGTCGTCCACTTAGCGGAGCCACATTTTCGGTTCGAAGGTTTGCACAACATCCTGTTCTAGTCGCTGCAAGACTAGTTATGCAAGCAGCCCCGATATTGGGGAGCCCATTGGGGTGCTCTTTACTTGTTGATAGTACATGTCATCGAACTGACAATAATTCTTGAGGCAAAGCTTAAGCTTGTCTAGAACATGCTGTGTTGGAATTTCAATTGGACTTTGCTCTAGACATCGGGCTACGCCGTCAGTCGCTAGGTCATGGGGTATTGAAGAAAACAGGGCAACAACATCGAACGATAGGATGCATTCGTCAGGACTTACTTCAAGGCCTTGGATCTTTTGTAGGAATGCCTGAGAATTTTTGATGCTGTATTGTGATCGACTTGTGAGCTGCTTTAAGCGTCTGTATAACCACTTGGCAAGGTTGTAAGTAGGTGATCCAATAAGTGGCACAATTATCCTCAGCGGCGCTTCTGTCTTGTGCACCTCGTTTTGTCCACCTTCAACACAAGGAGCCCTAACGGTTCCTCCTTCCCTCCCCCCCTGCCCCGCAGCCAATCATAACTCGGTGCCCACCCTTCTCACGCATCAGCTGTCTGTTTGTCCTTGTCTGTCCTCCCGCGCCAGCCGACCTACTCTGCCCATATCACCTTCCCCTTGTTCATTTCGTCTGACGACGGGTCGGTGTCACCGACTTGAAAATTTACGAATACAACTCGGTATTCCGAAGAGCCTTCTCTTTTTCAGACACTTCTGCGCCCACTCGTTAAAATAGTTGTCTGAGGTCGGGCACCTTTCATTTTTTGCACAAGGTTTGTCTACTGCAGACACACACACACACACACACACACACACACACACACACACGCACGCAACGCGCACTTGCTGTTTTAACGCCGAAGTGCCCTTGCCGAATTTCCAAGGCAGCAGCACATGCACCCATCACACAGCATCGTTCCCCCACGTGGCAACGCGTGTTTTTGCGTCCGTATGCCCGTCTGCATGCCTGCGTATGTGTGTGTGTGTGCCTGGTTTCCAAGGCGAGGTATACAGAGAGTGACAGTTGGTAAGACTGGGATTAGAGCTGCGCGATCGACTTAGCCTCTGGTTATAGCTGGCACTTGCGCGTGCGGCGAGTGAAGTTTTCATTGGTTGTGTCGTTGCGCCTCCTCTCTGTGCGTGCT